>VZRZ01005377.1:161677-419177 GCA_013398175.1 Climacteris rufus
CACCAAAACAACATCCAAGATAGGGAGATGGAAGGAGGAGAATACTGACATGGAAGTACATTGCATCCAGTTATTTATGAGTGACAGTTGTGGTGCTAAAAATTTATATATTTCCAGAAGCTTTGATAGGCTATTTGTGGTACAGTATGGTGATCTCCTACATGCAAGCTTCACTTTCAGTCAAGGGAAATATTTTTACTACCAGTAAAAAAATAAGCATTCTCCTATGGGATGCTGGAATACATATTTGATAGTTCAGAAGGGAAGAGATAGGAAAATTAGCCAGAATGAAATTTGTGTGCAAATATTACTACAAAAATTGAAACTATTTGGAAAAGTACACCTTCACAGAAATCTGCAGTAAGAAAAAAATTAAGAAAAATTGCTGAAAGATAGTTGTCTCTTTAAGAAATGGTGCTTAAGGAATTCTCTGAATCTCTGCTTTGTTCAAGGCTCAAAGACATCAGGTCATTAAACCAGATTGATGTTCTCTACTGTGCCCAAGATGGCTGAGTAAATACCACCAACACAAAGCCTTCCTGAACCCACTACTCGATATTCAAGTAGTTGTAGTACAAAATTTTTGAAGTGAGTTATTAAGTTTTCATTGAATTTACTGGCAAAGCCTACCTGTTTGCTTACTAAATACAACTTTAAGGATCAATACCTTTCCTTTAGCTACTGAAGCAATACTATGCTGATAGACTATTCCATTTCCTACCAAGTACCTACAAGTTTACACAGTACCAGAACAGAGGCTGAACCGAGGGCACTCAGCACATTATTAAGCCTGGTCCAGTCTGCAGGCAGACTTAACACTAGAAAACATGGTAGGCTCCAAACTGTTGATAAGATGATCAGATTTCTCCTAGAAAAAATTAAAATTACTGGTCAGGATAAAGCACATCTATTTACTTATTAACTGGACACCAACAGCATAAAAACTGCATTCCACAAAGTTAATTGGAAACTGTTACATTTAAAAAGAGCTATAGAAACTCTGAGTTTAAGAAGAATTACAGCAAATAAACAGTTCAATTAATGGGGAAAAAATTAAACAGGCATATCCGTAACTTTGGCTGAATCTCTTAAGAAATTGCATTTGATGGCAGCATTTAAAAAATTGTGTCTATTGACAGAAGATGCTGTTGCATGTGTCATACACTCAATAGCAAATTGTGCAGGTGGCCAAGAAGAAAAATTTAGGGAAACAGCCATTTGAATTTGGCTTTCTGACCCACAAACATTTAAGTAGTACAAAACAAAATAAATTTTGAGCTTTTATAAACGATTTAAAAATAATAAAAATACAGTGATATATTAATTAGGAGGAATGTTGTTGGCAAGAAAGAGATGTTCACTGAAAAGGTGCCATAAGTGCCATGAAATATTTGGGAACATTTTCAAGTTCTTCCAGAATACAGCCATGTAGTGAGGAAAATATTGAATGGAAAAAAGAAAACTTACATAAAATTCTGGAAAATTATCAAAGCCGTTAATATGCATAAGGAATGAATCATCTTACTCTTAAATTAGAGGTCATCTGCCCATGGAAAGATGGTGCCTACTGAGGGAATCCCTGTTCCTTGGGGTGGGGGAAAATATGGCATTAGTGCCGTATTGACATGATGCCCTTTTTGGAAAAGCAACAGAAACACACACTTTGGAGAAAAAAAGGTAAAAATCTTTCCAACTCTGAAACTGAGGGATTCACGCATACGTCCTTTGACTAGCTCATCATCCATAGCATCAATTAAACAAGGTTCAAACACAATGAAGTGTCCTAAACTTTGAACATTTCATATTCACCTAACCTGATAAACAAAGAAATGCTGTGCTTTCTTTTTAAAGACACTGTTAAAAATACTTGCCTCACCTCCTTCCACAGCTAAATAGTTTATCTCTGGTGCCAGCATAAAAGCAGTGGGTAAATCCCTATTCCCATGAAACCTTTTCAGAAAAGCATTTGACTTCAGTCCACTACAGAGATTCATATTTATTTCCTGCTTGCAGATCTGTGACATCACCTCTGCAAGCTTCTGCTCTAGCCAAATTCCTACTTATTCCTACCATAAGGTATGGGGAATGCATTCATTGATTCAAAGTGAAAGCTTATCAGCTACAGAAACTTTCATATCAAACTACTTAAGAGAGATTTTGTGGCTAACATTAGCAAGAACATATTTCTTTTTTTGCACATTAGCTTAAAGTTTATTTCCTATAATTTTGTTGTATCGCCATTTCACTGTGATGAAAATTTCCTCTTTCCTATTGTGGGAATTATCCATGCCCCTGGAATTCTTTGAATGGACTTCATTCAACTTTAGATAAGATCATAGTTTACTATGTGCAAAAACACATCTACTGCAAGGCAAAATAAGCAAACAACAAAATACAGTGCCCTGGATTGATTCAATAATTATGTAGCATTATAGTTTGTCAAACTTAAATATGTGGGCTATTTCTGCCATTTAAAAATATTTAAGAAGAATACTCTCTCCAAGGTTTAATGTTTGAAGTCAAAAGGTAAACCTACAAACAGGGAATAGCAAGGGAAAAAAACCCTTGATACATGAAAACCAAGACATGACATCCTTCCAGAACATCCTTAGGCACTTGCAGTATGTTTTCTTCATCACACCAACAGACTTAACATCTTTAATTTAAAAGACCTAGGGTTGGGAGCAAGGGATGAGAAGACCAAGGGATTCTGTTTGGACTCTGTAGATATATCTGTAGCGACACAGTTTTTCAAATTACATTATGGTTGGAAATTACTGCAGTTTAAATAAAGGAGCTACTTTAAAAACCCAAACATTTCAGTGTCTGTTCTCCTTCCACCTGAGAGACTCAACCAACGAATGCCTTCACACCAAAAGAAAAGTCTTCCCTGTATGAATAATATTTTCTCCCAAAAGTGCTTCAGGATTCCGATCTACACAGAAGCAATCACCCCTTTTTGCATCCTCACAAAAGGCTACTTATGCTTTGGTTTCTATTAAAAGACACTTACTTTTTTAAACCAGGTAAAATACTGTGAGAGATCTATGGCAGAATTACAAAATTGCTACTGATGAAATTAAGTAAAACATTACAAATATGGGACCTCAGTAAAGAAACTGGAGACTTAGGATGAGTTTCAGTTTCCCAACACCTCCCAGTTAAACAATTCTGGAAAACAAGTTCCTGAAAGTTGAAATTTGCACAGTTCCTCAGGAATCCTCATTGAATAAATGACTATCAACTTTTGAGCAGAACAAAACATTTCCCTTAATACACTGGAGCTCTTTTCTTCCAACTTTGGAATAAATTTCCTCACATAGCAAAAACATAAACCTGCAGACAATGATGCTGACTACAAACAGTGCAGTAGACTAAAAGAACATAGCAAAAACCAAACAAGAACCCCACTAATTCCCCCAAAGCTGCATCTGTTCATTTTAATGGAAGTACTTAGGTTTTCACTTGGTGTCTAAAACAGAATAAACACCGGAGATGAGACAATATCCCTCACAATCGTTTTTAAAGTTTGCTGACTTCAGAACCCATAAAACTTGAGGCTGATTAGGACAGGATGTACTTACAATCCTTTGCATGCATTAAAGCAGTCCTCATCTATTATTGAATCATCACTCAAATTCAGCTCTTAGAAGTGAAGATCGTAAGTTCGAAACATGAAGCTTTAAAGATGCCACACAGCAACAGAGTAATAGGTGGGTAATCTTTAAAATACTTGGATATGGAATGCCCTAGGAACCCTAAGCAGCAGTGTCAATTTTAGTTAAAGTCTGATAGACATATCTTAAAAGTTAGACTTTTCCTCATAGAAAAAAAAATTCAATTCCACTAAGAATATTTAATTTCGCAGCCCTATGACTCAGATCTATAAATAAAAATGCCTCAATTGAACAGTACTTTGCAAAATCAAAGTTTGTCAGGTGTCTTAAACAGATCTATATGTATTACTTTAGGGGTGGGACCCACCCTTCCTGCTGGCTCTCAGGAGTGACTTTACCCCAAAGTGTTGCAAACCACATGTCAAGACAAGCCTCTTTTCATACCAGAAATGGTATTTCATTTCCGCTTGTCGCTTTTAACTGAATCATCTGGGGAGAGAGATGGACATCAGCACATTCCCAACATACCAAAGTTTCAACCAAAACATTTTTCTGATTAAATAATTCATATAATATATATTTTCCTTTAGAGGAAACTAAATATCTCTAGTAAAACAGTAACTGTACTGGGTGCATCGTCACTAGCATTGGTGCATTTACCAGACCTAGAGTAAAAATGCAAGCATGTAAAAAAACAAATGTCTGCTTTACAAACAGCCTTGTGCATCATGGCACCCTGTTTGTAGACCTGCTGTCACTACCTGATGAACAGATAGGGATTTGCATTTTATCTGAATTTAATTACTGTAAGTTTACATTAAATATTACAAGTTTATTCCAAACCAGAGGGGAAATATCTTTAAGCAGTAAATTACATGTCTCTCACATTGATACCTCAGACTAAGCCCACAAAACTGCCTACTCCAACATTTTAAAGTGTAAGTTGCACAAAGTGTAAGATTTGACAAATTCGTTACCTCTAGCATTTCACTAGAAAGGGAACACTACTACAGGGACTCTGTATGGATACAGCCTATTGATTATTTCCAGCCCTGTTGGTTCCAATTTCATTCAGTCTTATTTACTTTTCTGAAGGAACCAGGCTTTCAGCTGGTATAGATATGCACATTAAATGAGCTACAATTAATTAATTGATAAAGCTACCATCCTTCTACTAGCTGAGGAGTCAATTCTAAAATGTACACTCATAAATATTTATATTTCCAGGACAGTACACTTCAAATAGACTTGAAAAAGGAAATGTTAATATCCAGAATACCATGTCTCCTTCCACACTGCTAGACTGTAATATTTGTATTTAACAGTTAATTATTTCATGGTGAGGAAAGGCTCATCGGCTTCCATTTTTGAAGCAGTTCAATGTATTTAAACTATAAGTATCTGTTGGCTCTTCAGCAAAACCAAACTGCTAGATATTTGAAAAGGGCAGCTGCCACATTGTTCCCTGGGTGCAACACAATGGCAGGTCAAACTTTTGTTCCTCTTGTCCTACAAACAATTTTCAAGCCCATGCTCAATAAATAAATTTGGTCTCAGCACTCCCAATCAGGGCTGCACAATCCCCTCAGTAGCAGACCTATGATAAATGGACTTATTTTCCCAAATCAAACACTTGAATTTAAATTCAGATGAGTTAATGCAAAGGTCAACATTGTAATCAGTTCTTTTGATCTTTATAGAATTTCTAGAGTAATACATAATAAATCTGAAACAAGGCAATTTGCAGCTCTGTATGTGTGGCTGGTAATAAAAATCTTAACGATTAGAGCCTTTATGTACTTAGGGAACGTTTTATAGTAATAGCTATAGTGAGAGCCTCAATGCATGGGGAATGATGGCAATAGATAACACTGAAAGACATGATTGCTTGATTCTTTATATAGTTTATACAGTATGTATAGATTATACATTATAAATTAAAGCACAATGTATTTGAAGAGTCTCCCAATGTTTTTCTAACATTCTATTTCAGATTTGTATCCTCCACAAAATATGGCCTTGACAAAAACTTGTGAATTTAACAATCTCCTATATTGAGATTTTTATTGTTTCATATAGTAGGATGTTACCTCAGTTAACTGTAAAGAAAATAAGAAATTTAAATATTTGTGCACCAAGTGTGTATGTATGTCTTTGTATCTTTTTTCTCAAAAGGAAGATTCCTTTTTCTGAAAGTATGTATTTAGATGTAAAGTATGTCATATTTCTTATGAAAAAAAGTTATTATTAGACAAAAGGCATTTCAGTTGAAAAATGGAACATACAATCATAGAAATAGACTAAAATATCAGCAATCATATGAGGAAATACTTAAGAACAAAAGAGTAATTTTTTTTAATAGTTTCTCAAAGTTTTCTTGATAATAATGAGGTAGCTACCTAACAACTAAAAGCTGTAAAATCATCTTCCTTTCTGATGTTCACAAACTGAGACATTTAAAAATTGGTGTCAAAAAACACTTTTCATAAACATACAATTACGTAGTACAGTAAAACAGGCTATAGTTTAGGAACTGAAGGAAGAATACTTTTTTAGAAAAACTAAGACTAAGCAGCTGTCAGCAATTACTGCACAGGAAGAATGAAAAACTCATCCATGGAAACTGTGACCAAGGATCTCACTATCAGGATACTGATATTGCTTGTCTTCACCTACTCAGAAAAGTTGAGTGATAAATAAAATTGATCATTTGTTTACTTCCTTGTTCAGAAGTCTCCTGTTCTCACAGAACACATACATATCTCTCCGGAAAAAAAATAAAACTCTTCTTTATCTGACTCCAAATTCTCTTAGGTGTTAATTATACAAATGAAGCAAACACACCATCAGACAGCGCATTACCGATAGCATTTAGCATTACTAAATGGTGTTTGTGGAAAAAGAAGTGTCTTATTGTTTGGTTTTAGTGCAAGACACCATCTCTTTGGTAACAAACAGCTGTGACAGTGATCCTCTTGACATGCTTGGAAGAATGTCTTAAGTCTCATCAACGGAGATAACACAACTGTTTTAAGGTGACTACACTTGCTGCATCATATAGAGGTTATGAAGTACATCTAAGCCTAAAGAATTCTCTAAAGAATCTGACTTGATACTGCATGACAGGTCTATTAAAAGTTATCATTAGTCAAAAATCAATACACCACATAGTATATATAATGGATTAAAATCACAGCTGATCATCTCCAGAAATAATTACAGATGGGGAATCTTTTTCCAATAGACATATTCATAGCAGCACTCCACAAAGAGCCTGACAAAGATACTGAACAGCAAAAAGCTAAGAATGCAAAGCTGGGAAAAAACCCCAACAGTCACAGCAACCAGCAAGCAGGCAATCTAACTGTGGCAAGTGCAGACAAATCAAGCTTTCACAGCTCTAAAGCTGTCCTTTTCAGAGAGGCTGCTGGGTTTTGGCCACTGAATTATTTCACTAAACTCCCATCTCCCCACCTGGGAAAACACTGGTTTATCAAAACTATGTTCAAGGGTATGGATTGACATTTGTAAAACTAACCCCATGAGGGTGTTCTTCAGTCTTTCATTGCTGTTTTTTATAAAAAGCAGTGGAACTTGCATGCTATGAAATAACTGATAAACTCATGAAGAGGACTTCATTCTAGGATGACCCTCTGATCAGGCAGGTTGGACCAGAATGACCCACCATCGTCCCTTCCAACCTGACCCATTCTGTGCTCTGGGAACACACTGACTGAATGGTGGTGAAAGGACTGGTTCCCTGTATCACACCTCATTCACCAATACCATGTTGTTGGCTCAGGATGAAGAAAAGAGAGGGAAAGAATGACATAGAGGGCTTCAAAGACAGTAAGAAACCATATTGATTTTAATCTATGACTTAATGTAATACATTCAAGAGTGCAAGAAAGTACGTTTAGATACATGAAAAACAACTTTCCTAGAATAAGATCATGGATCATGTGGCAAAATGCATAGCGAAACTGCAATGATGGAGGTTTTTCAGCATTATAGAAAAACACCCCAAGAACTGACTTTTTTATTTTCAAACAGAAGGTGACAATAAGAGGAGGTATGATTAATGTATCATCATATTGGAGGAACTGTTTCTGCTTTTGTTGTTAAGGCGCCAGTTTGACTATGTTCATATTAGAGGTGCCTGGAGAAAACCAAAAAATTCAGCAAAATGAAATTATAAACTTAATACCTTGCACACAGAGCTACATGGCACAACTGACAAGAGAACAACAAAAGAAACAAACTCCAAATAAAAGCTTCAAAAGCAAGGTATGAATCATAAACTTTATTTTAAACTCAGAAACCTTTCTGTAGTTTGTTGCCTACTACAAACAAACCTGGAATGATCTTCTGAGAAAGATCAGCATCTTAACTTTGGGAAAAAAAATACTGGGAAAGGGAAGGCAGTCGGAGGATAATACTAGAAAGACATTCAGCTAAGAAAACCATTTTTGTCATCCCATTCTAAATAGATATAAACAGGCAAAAATGATTTTGCCAACGCTAGGCGAGAAACTGTAACAGAAAATACAGGGCGATGGGAGCCTGAGCAAAAGATTAAAACGAGGTAAGAAAGACACAAAAAGAAAGGTTGTTTCTTTGGCAAGACAGCCAAATAACATGATTTAGAAAGAAAGCTAAGTCAAAGCTGACACTCCCTATTCACTGATATGACAACGGCTGGGACCGTTCTCCACAGTGATTAAACATGCGACTGCCATATATATATTAAAAAATAAAATAAAATAATTATAAAATAAATAAAATAATGATAGGCCAGATGGGATACAGAAATATTAGAGGTGAGAGTAACAGATTGTGAGATGTGGGTATAGACACTAGTTATGGACAATGTCTTGCTGTATAAACTGGTTTTATTTGTTCTTTGCTATAACAATTAAACCCCTGTATACTAAATGCTTTCTACTATCCCATCTGCTGGTATATCCCTAATCTCTCTTCAGCTATATCATGATGAATATTTCTCTCAGACAATCATTGTGGTATTTCTGTTCAACCTGAGAACACTACAATAGTATACAATAATTTTTATGCTAGATATATTTATTTTTAACAAAACTATGCTTGCAGAATACTAGCTACAAAGTTGTTTTCAGATGGCAGCTTAGACTCCCCCCACATATGCAACTATAATTTAGTAATTAAACATTTTGGTAGCATAATTAGTACAAATACATATAACTTGCTAAGTAAGAAGTATAATAATTAAGATATGCAATTAGACAATTATCCTGTAATTACATAGGCTTTCTATAAATTTTACTTGAAATGACGAATGACCATTTTAAGAGATTTCAGAGTCTTTCAGAATTTATCTTGTGTATTACATCCAAATACTCAGATCTTATCACAGATTTAAATGATGGAATGTTTTTTCTGTAGAATAAACTGTCTGCAAATGCAAACAGTAGAAATGACAGAGCTGTTATGAAATTAAAAATACCAGCAATGGTATCTGAGCAAGGAGTCTGAGCTTTACAATAAAACTAGTTTAGATTTTCAAGACGGTTTCCAGTGTAGAGATGCCCTATTATATATAATTATTGCTCAACCAAGTTGAGCTGCAATACATCTGCACAAAATGGGCCAAATGAGGTACTACCATAGCTGTTTCTATATATTCTTTGGTTAGAATTATTAGCTTTGTAAAGATAAACACTACTGGACCAAAACAAACAAACAAAGTAGGAATACATCTGTTTGAAGATTTTTGGACTGGTATGATGGTTATCATGTTTCAAAACACTGAGCAAGTTTTTTTTTTACAGTATGAAGATCAAGTAGGGAACAGTCGAAAAAAATTAAAGTAAATGCTCCAAGCTTGACAGTGTTTAAGCTTTTAAGTGTGTATTTTGTACCACTGAGAACAGACTAAAGACTTCCACTTCCATTGCAACTCCTGTTACACAATAGGTTTCTATGAACAAAATTATGAATTCATATGGTTTTCTTACTAATGCTTTACACAATAAAAGACTTGCCGTGTTAAAAGCCAGGCAACTGTAGCTGAAGAAAAGAGAAAAACATCATTATAGTACAATAAAAACAGTAGTATAACCACCAGTACTGAGCTGATTGTGAGAATCCTGACACTTTGCACACAGGTTTTCAAACCCATCAGTACAGTATCTCAACTCCACTTTATTAACAAGACAACTTGAACTAAAGACAACAAGACAACCACAAACTAAATACACTCACTGATTCAATTAATAAACAGTTCAGAGCTCTGATGACAAATTAATTACCAGTGTTTCAGAGGTGCTTTTTTTTTTTTACTTTTTAACAGTGAGAGGCTTTTGGGGGATTTTGTTTAATTTTTTTTAAAAGAGAAAACCCAGCCAGATAACACAGAGGTGTAGGGTTATCAGAGCACTAGCTATAGGAAAGCTTGCAACTCATTTAAACGTATTAATTCAGACTACTTTTATTTCTCAAATTTGATATGAAATGTGCTCAAAGTTTAGTTGGAAAATAACTTGGGAATTTCTTCCTATCACAAATATTCACACCTCCATGATTGTAAGGCAGGTCTTCTGCAGCTATACAGACCCTTTCCAATTCTTGAATTAGTGTGCAAACCTGCAATATTTATAAAAACATATTTCTTTTACTAAAGGATAAATTCAGTACAAATTTATGTATATAAGTGTACAAACAACCCTATGCGCAGATTCACACATTGTAACAGAGAGTGATTGGAAATAACCCCTGAAGAACTTCCATAAAGGAAATCTGAGTTCAAGCAACAGTTTACATCCTTGCTTTTTTTGGTTCTTGCCCACAGGTCCTATTCTGCTCAGTGACACATCAACAGTAGGAGAGAGAACTTGCCTACAATCTTGACTCAAGTGTTTAAGCTCAGTATGAAAAACTGGGTTTCAGTCATACCTGTACATTTGCTAATTCTGTGCATTTCTGTGTTTGGTTTATTTTAGACCTGGTATTGAGATGCCCAATGATCAACACATGCACTGAATATGACACTAGAGAATAGAACAAATTATTTTTTTAAAAATATTATATCTTTTCTTTCTGCAGCAAGTCGGAGCCAGCAAAGTATTTACTGAAGTGTAGTTTGTAGGTGTTGACACCTTTTGCCTTAATATCTGCAGGGTAAAAGAGTCTGTCATCAGTAAAAAAAACCAAAAAAACAACACTCATCTTCTTGAGACACACTGTTGATAAAAAAAGCCCCATACTTCATCTTCTAATTAGTGCAATTAAGATTTATTAGGTATAAAAAAATAAAGACACTAAGGGAAAAAAAAAGGGAATTAAGAGAACTACCGTTCTGCAAATCTAAGTTCTTCCATTTGACTGGACACCTTAAGAAGCACAGGTGTATGGAAAAGACTTTTTAACAATTTTTGAAAGGTGATTATTAGGCAACAATAATAAGTATTACTTTAATATTGGTATTTATATCTCTTCACAATTCCCAGTTACTGTTATGTAAGTTTTAATATCAGCTGCATAACATTTGCTGTATCAGTTCCTACAGGAAAGAAAAACAAATGTACTTAAGAACTTCCCTTCTGTCTTTATTTATTTGTATTCTGTGACCTGTCTCCAAATTCTAGCCATTCTATTTTACTGCCCTTTCTTTGTTTTTCCCACGAGTCCCTTAATGTATTTCCTCCTCCTTCAATGTATGCTTTCACATGCAAAAGGCAACAGAAAAAGCCCACACCCATTACAAACACAATACTGTTTCAGTCACAAGGTATTGGTACTTGTGATTTAACATTATTGCTTCCTGCTTCTACTGTTCTGGGTATTTAAAATTGCAAAGCTCCCTGGGTCTAAGACTGTTTTTGCTTCCTATTTCTGTATTGCCCAGCCCAATGAGAACCTGAAGTTTTGGGGCCTCATGACACTTATGCTCATCAGGAATTTGCTTACTTGCTAGAAATTTATCCAAAAATTGACAATTTGTAGATAAAATACACACAACAAACATTCTTACTACCATTAAAAAGAAAAAGCACAGAACTACCCTGACACCATGCTAGACACACTGATGAATTCAGCTTACACAAAACTAAATAGTACTCTAAAATACCGGCCCTGGGAGCCTGTGTATGGGGTTGCATCCATGTCCAACAGAGGATTTCAGCTGGACAATGATGAAAAGTCCATATGTTACAGTGCCACCATAAATTATGTTAGAACGTACGGTCAGGCCACAGAGGGGCTCCAAAAATAGGTTAGAAACAGCTCTCTGACTGAAAACAAATTGCCTAAATTCCAATATGAGAAAACAGTGTTCTTGACATATATTTTCATGTGGCTACTGCTGTTTTGAGCTAAGTCTATAGAGATGGAATACAATATGCCACTACTTCAAATTTGGAAGTTGTTATTCTGTCAAGACACTAAAATGCAGAGAAATCTGCATGGGTCTAATGCCTTCAGGCATCAAGATTTATTATGAAATAAAGAAAAAATGAATGATGGTATGTCACTTGGCCTAGACATCAGTTACTGAACTTGCATTACAGACTTTTAATCATCATAGACATTAAAATGTTTGTAAAATAACCATTATCACACAGCTGAGGCTGTATGAAATGTAACACTTCTGAAACATAAACAAAAAACATACAAGAGTGAATAATACTTTCCCATTGCACTTAATACTTTTAAAATTAAAAGAACACCTGACTCTACATATCTATAATGCATCACTTCACAACTCTGAATGTTTTAAAGCCAGGATTATGCTTTGTAAGAACTACCCTGAATGCAAAATAAGACAGCTTTACAGAACAAACTGCTGTTAAGCAGCTTGCAATCTAGATAATATAAAATTCTAACCTCTAGTAAAATCACCTTCATTTTAAAATTATGACATCTGATGGTCTTTTTCTCTTGCAACTAAGTATCTTAAAACAGAAGTACAAAACAAACTTACAAAGTGCAATTATATTGACTTCATAAATTAATATTCAATAAACTCAATTGTCTTCTGTTGAAGACGTGTTATACCTCTGAGGCAGGGGGAATCAATCTGGGATTCGCTGATTAACATGTTATGTTGATTAATCCTATGATCTGATTGAAAAGTCTAAAGATCAAACGAATATTAGACAAGCTGCCATGTTAAACTAAACAGTATTCAGTTTTCACATTTTATTTCTTGTGTACAACATTTTTGGGAATAATCCTTCATGCTTGTCTGATAAATTCATTTGAAAGCTACACATGTGATCTAAACCCAGCAGAGTTGTGCTTAGCAAAGAAAAGTATCAAGTTAAGATGCATTAAGACAATTAGGATTTATAGTAATTACAAGAAACTTGCCAGGGGCTAAGAAACCCTGCTACTTCTGTACAAGCATTTAAGATGATTTTGCATTTCTGCCAGTTTCTGTGTTCTATTTTGATAGTTTCAGGTACTTTAAAACATGGTACTGGGAAAACACAGAAAAAAAGTCCATTGTGCATATATTTCTAAATCTTTCTGCATTACCACCTTGAAGTTTTCAGTAACTTGGTATTGACTGTTCTCACTTGACTTTCTGACTCAAAAAAATAAAAAGCTCTGCTAATGTAAAGACCCTTCCTAAGCATCACCTTCGGCTAACGTAAAACAGAAGCTTGAAATAAATGAAAAATTTAGTTATTTTAATTGCCATTGCTGTACCAAACAGCACAAAGCCATATTGTCCCACAGCATGAAGTGATCAGATATCTGCCCAAAATGATGGACAGCTCTGGCCCAGTGAACAGGCAAAAAAATCCCATTTACTCTCTGCCAGATGGGACCTACTGGACGCTTCAGCGCAAACAACTCATCCTTCTTCAGACCTTCTTGTCCGACTCTTGAGCTAGCTCCAGCTGATAATGATGGATATCAAGGCTACAGTAAAGTGGGTGACAACAGCAGCCTTGTTATAACTGCCAGTCTTTCAGTCTTGTCATTATTACACATTGAAGATTTATTTGAGTTTATTGTTGTGCACCGGGTCTAGCCATTTACAATTCATCACCTACTACAGAAGGTTCAAGATAGTGGCCATAGCTATAATTGCCACCTCCACCTGCTTCTGGAAATTATGAGGTCACAAGCGAGGGCAGCCTCACATCCTCAGAGCCCTGCAAGTCCCCACGAGCAGAGAATACCACCAATGTTACTCCTGCTATATTAGGAACTATCTTGGATGTTTTGGAAAGTCAGACTTAGTTTGTGGTTATGGAATACATATGCCTCAGAGCATCCCTGAAGTTCTAATTCTTGAACAGCATAATAAAACTACACCTGCTTCAGAATCCAGTGACTCAGTGCTGTAACTCTTCTGTATTTGTAAACTAATATTTACTTTATGTATCTGTAAAGAAATAATTTTATTCTAAGTACAATGGGAGTGTACCTTTCAGACAGGCTACAAAAGAACACAATGAGCAATGTGCTAATGTTAAGCAAATAAAAGTAAGTGGCTTAAGAAAATAATGCCATGCGAAGAATCATGTACTTTTACCACAGGTTTATTACATAAATATTTTAAAAGGAGAAACTGGTTACTCACTGCTGATGTTTTCTTCAGTATTGGTAAATATTCAAGCAGACAAATGCTGTCTAAAATATTTCCTGGTTTTATTATTATATTCTTAATACTCCTTTTTCCATTATTAAAACAATTACCTTTATCTAAACAGAAAATCTTGTGAAGCATGATATTAACAATCATGGATATATTATTAAGAAAACCTAACAATTTTTTTAATGTCCACAATATTTTAAACCCCCTAGAACTCAATATATGGAAACCAAGAGTAATGCTTCTACTGTTCATTACAGGCAGTCATTTAAGGCAGGAGGGAAAAAGTCAAGGTTTTAGTCAAGTAGCTTGGTGAAGGAAAAAAATAAAAATTCTTTTCTGGCTTAGGCTGGGCTGAAGGTCATCAGTAAAGAGAGTTAACTAGAACCTCACAGTAAGTACTACATAAACACAGCAGATATGTTTCTACCTACAAGTCATTCAAAAGGTGCAGCTTTCAAAAAAATAAAATTAAATGTTGGTCTGTCTTGGTGAACCCACTAAAAACCTAACTTTTCTGGCATTGTTAGATCAGCAGTATCCTTCAGTTCTTATGATAGCTATGCTGCATGAGAGAGAAATGTGCTATATTTATGAAGAATTTAATAAGTATAAACTTACTATACACTCTCAGATTTATAAAACTATCACATGAACATCGAGGTTATTAAAAAAATAGTTCAGGATTCAAGTCAGTCATTAAAAAGGTATTTTCCAACAAAGTCTCATACAGAAGTGCAAACATACACCAAATGATTAAATTATTCAGAACTCAACATGACCCAGCATTATTAAAATATCACTGATGGATTTGCACATTTCACTTTCAAGTAACTCCTTTCATCCAGGAGAGGCTCTCTGATTTTTTTTCCTCCCATCCCCTGATGTCAGACAAGCAAGAGACAATTGTCTTGGAGTAATTTCTTTTCTTAAGCAGCATCATTTATTTTCCAAATGCAGAACAATCTAATAAAGTAAAATGATTTAAGGTCTCAGTCACAAGGTTTCCAAAAGAGATGAGTATCTTTCCTACCCTACAAGATACAAATAGTCTGGAAAAGAGTATCAGGATAAGAAAGTCCTGAGGCACCTTTCAGGTTTTTATATCAAAGCAGTTTTATTCTCTTATTGCCTAGTATAAAATAAGTAAGACTTTATATTCAAATAGTTTTGCATATTTATGTCACTTGTTTAAAAGCCAAGTCACAGCTGTACTTCATGTCCAATGAAGAAGTATATCTACTTAAAATATAAACCCACATATTTAAATTAATGAAAGATGTGAGAATCCTAAGTATAGGGGCTTAGCAGATAAGAGAGTCCCACATTATTAAGCTTCAATCAGTTAGAAGTTATGATGCTTCAGTTTTGAGACACATTTAATGTAATGTAAATTGAGCTTATTTTTACATTTTACAAATGAAAATATTTTCCTGTTTTAAATTTGTTATGAAATACTATTTAGACTACAACCAACCCCCTGGTAAGAGTCTGACTACTCTGAAACGCAAACCAGTCATTACAAGGATATCAAACTTGCCAGGTCCCACTTCAGTACAAGCTGTAAGAGCAAGGGGTAAATGGAGCCAATATAGTAGGATGATTTCAGACCAGCCTATTTTTCAAATATATCATATGTACTTTACGAAAAGTATTCCCAAATAATGCAAGAAATTTATGAAGGGTTGCAAAAATTGTTTCTTTTTCAGCATTAGCACCAGATTTTGGAAGTTCTCTTTTTCCAAGCATGGTCTTAAGGCTCATTTCACACATTGCCTCTGTAGCTCAGCACTGTTGGGCAAGAACATGGAAATCCACATTGGCTCCTTTACATTCATGGAATGCAAAATTAACTGTTTCTGTTTTAATTCTTGTCAATGTAGCTAGAGGCAAAAAAACTTTAAGATCTTGGAAAGAGACGGCACTGCACCTACAGGTAAAGCAGTGACTAAACTGACCAAGAAAAAACATCAGGGCAACTGAAGCTAGGCTTTAGTTCTGCTGACAAAGTGAAGTGGCCCCTCGATCATCATGAAGCTTGACCAATCTGATTGCCTTCTGTGATGAAAACTACCTGCATGGATGAGGGGGAGAGCAGTGGATATTGTCTACACTGACCTCAAGGCTTTTGACACTCTCTCTCATATCATCCTTATAGCCCCGCACCTGAAGAGGAATAATCCCATGCACCAACACAGGCTGGGGGTCGACCTGCTGGAAAGCAGCTCTGCAGAGAAGGGTCTGGGTGTCCTGGTGGACAACAAGCTGTCCATGGGCCTGCAGTGCCTGCGTCCAAGAAGGCCAATGGTGTCCTGGGGTGAAGAGCATTGCCAACAGGTCAAG
Organism: Climacteris rufus; assembly: GCA_013398175.1. Classification (NCBI taxonomy): domain Eukaryota; kingdom Metazoa; phylum Chordata; class Aves; order Passeriformes; family Climacteridae; genus Climacteris; species Climacteris rufus. The sequence goes on from VZRZ01005377.1 coordinate 178,220, forward strand.
AGAGGTGATCCTTGCCCCTCTACTCAGCCCTGGTGAGACCTGCAATGATGAGCCCATTTCTGGGCTCCTTGGTACAAGGTAACGTGGAGCTCCTGGAGTGAGTCCAGTGGAGGGCTACAAAGACGATTAAGGGACTGGAGCATTTCACTTACAAGGACAGGCTGAGGGAGTTGGGTCTGTTCAGCCTCGAGAAGAGACCTCTGAGACAGTACCTTATCAGTGCGTATCAGTAACTGAAGGGAGGTGTCAGGAGGATGGAGTGAGGCTCTGATCACTGGTGCCAAGCAACAGGACAAGAGGCAATGGGCAGAAACTGATGCAATGAAGTTCCACCTGAGTATGAAGAACTTCTTTACTGTGCAGGTGACTGAACATTGGAACAGCTTGTCCAGAGAGGTTGTGGAGTCTCCTTCACTGGAGATATTCAAGACCCAGCTGGACACAGTCCTGTGCCCTGAGATGATCCTGCTCAAGCAGGAAGGTTGAACCAGACTGTGGTCCCTTCCAACCTGGCCCACTCTGTGATTTTATGCCAAGACAGGTAATGGTGCTCCTATTTCGGCTTGTTTGGGCAGAAGGAAAAGATATTTGCTAAGTCTGAAATTTATTAACAAAAGTTACTCAGCAGCACTTCTAATAAACAAGAAAACCCAAAAGAAAAGTTGAAGACAACTTAATATATTTGGGATTATGAAGTGCCCTTTCATTCATAATGACCAAGAGGCATGAAAAAGTGACTAGCACATGCCTCTGTGCTTTAAATAAAGGGATGGTAAGTAAATGGACATCAAAAATCTTGGAGGAAGAATTAATACTGAAAAATATAAATAAAACGGTGACAGAAACACAATGTTACAAATTACTAAAATAGCTTTAAAAAGTTTTTTAATGCCTTAATTTGACATGTGATAAAAATAATCACTTAAAAAAGATAACATTATTTGCAAATTGAGCAAGAGGACCTGATGATAGCTATATATAATCAGTTGTCACCTTGCAGCTCAATTAGCCCTCATGTAAAAATGAGGCATGTAAGGAGAAATGAGGTTTTGACATTATCTCTGCCAGCAAGATAATTACACAGCCTTCATTTAACAGTAGGGCAACACTACTGTAGCAACAAATTAACTCAGCTCCATTTGCAATTCATGGTGTGTTTTCTCATTTAATACCATTTGTCTTACCCCAAGTGAATGTTTCCATTAGTTTTCTCCAGCATAGCAAAACACTCTTTGACTTCACACATTACATCACCAACTACTTTAGTTCCAGTAACTTTCTGAAAGCTGTATAAATTTGATTAAGTGATTTCCCCCCTCCCCTCAGCTTTAACTAAACCATTCTTTTTTTGGTTTACAGCCAAACAATAATATAGCAGGTGCTTTTGAATTTAATGAGCAAGGACCTGATTCCTTTCCATGTTCATTTCATTACTGTAGTTGACACCAGAAGCATCAATTTCCTTTTTTTCATGAAAAATATATGAATACATATGTATCTGTTAAGTCCAAATGAAACTTCAGTAGCACTGGTAACTAAAATGTTACACGTTGCTTAATGGAACTGTTGTTAAACTGTTATTAAATATAACAAGTTTGTGCATAAAACTGAGACGCAAACACTTCAACCCAGACTGTCACGTCTGTCTTTGGTTACTGTTCAGAAAACATGTACAGACAGGAATATTCTTTTCCTGTATGCAACTTCTTAACTGACATTTAAGAAGGGACTGTGGGCCAGAACTAACTTTCCACAAACTTGGATGTATACTAACTTAAAATTTCTAGTCTTACCTTAATCATTTCCAACCTATGGGAAGAGTCAGCATTCAAATAAAGCTCTGAAGAGCTCTTTAGTGGATGTACTAAACACTTACATACAAAACCTAAGAACACTCTTCCTGGCAGCAACCAGTGAGCTCTACATGTGGTTTTTGTAAGTTTGGAGAATAATCAACAATCACCTGCTGGTGGCTTCACTGCCAACTAAGCAGAAGGTAGCATAAATGTCTTAAAATTGTAATACTTTGTGGCCTAGGAAAATGTTTACACACTATTACATACCATTTTGCAAATACTTCAATTGCTAATCATCTTTCTAAGAGACACACTTGCTAAACCCTTTTCTGAAAGTAACACAGATAGTTTAGTCTTTTCTAAATCTTTGAAAATCCCTGTCTTTTAAAGAAAGGTCCAATCGGCATCAGAATGTCAATTTACACTGGAACTACAAAATGCACAAAGGGCTGTCTGTTCAGTTATTCAGAAGGAAACGAAGAAATTAATTACTGATTTCCAAAGCTGATTTCTCAACATCTTCATTTTCTTCCTCATAACCATCCTTCATTGTAATAAAGGAAGCTTTTTCATTAGTTATGCAAAACTCTAAGATGATTTCTAACTTCTTCATCTTCCCAAGAATTCTTACTACAAAAGCCTAAAACCTACTACAACTACAACTGTATTGACAAATACATAGAGGAGGCAGTAGGGGATCGTCCATCACAGTGACAATCCATCGCAAAAATAACCCACCCAGAACATATAGGCCTAAAAACTTGAAATGGTTACTGCAGCCAGTACAAATTGTGGCAGCTGGGAATGGCCAGGTTTCTCAAAAGTAAGGTCCTTCTTTGTCTACTATTCCCCTCTGCATCAATAAACAAATTTTGAGAAGATATGCACTAGTTTTAAACACATAATGTAAAAGATTAGCTGTTTTTTGCACCAGTCTGTTATCATTCCCATCATATTGAAAGCTTATCCAAGAGATGCCCTCCTCTTACCCTCCAGTGGTTCTTTGTGCGCTCAAGATTAACACACTAACACAACGTTTTTTTCTGTATTAACCAGCATGAGATATTTGGAGGAGTCTTTGTTGCCATAATATAAGAAAAGTTGCATTAAAGGCATCCAAATTGTGTTTACTTGCAGGGAACAAGAGTAAAAGATGAAGCCAGCACTTTGTGTAAAGTATTGCATGCAAAAACTAATTAAAGGCATTGAAAAACAGTATTATAGGTAGTCTTTTGAAACTTCATTTAAAATTGGCTACCAATGATATGCTGAATGTCACCTTTTTCCACTAAGAATGAACAACCTCTCTGATAATAATCTAAACCACTACAAAAAGCATAACCATTTTATTAAAGTGTTTAACAAACATGAACTCTCTACTTGTCAAAGGAAAGCAACAACTATTTTCCAAATTAATTAAATAGAATAACAAATAGAACTGACACACAGATGATTTATCTAACTAAAGTTCACAAGATATATTTAGCCTATAGTAAAAGAAAGGGTGTCACTTTTTGTTACATGATTCCAAGGTGACTGCTTATATTTTGAACTGCTAGGCTAATACTAGCCTGAGCACAAATCTGTCTTTTATTTCATAATTAATTCTCAGTGTCAAAACCAGTAGATGTCTTTTTTTGTATCAACATACTCTGTCTGTTAATTATACCACCATAAAAATCAGGCTTGAAATCAGACTAATGTGACAGTATGAAAGCACATAAAGAAATTTCTTAAGGAAATACCAAATTCAGGCTCAAGCAAGCCAATAAATGAGCTCCTAAACTCACTTGATTTTAACACTTGGCTTCACAGAAACTTCTATTTCTTTTAGTACAATAACTGAAAAATACATGCAAAGTGAAACTGGTTATGCTGGTTTCTTAATATGTAAACCAAATAGCACGGTTTAAAGTATACAGGGGTTGCATTTTATATCATTACTATCTACTTGTATACAGAATGTGGAGCCCCTACTAGGAGAGGCAAGTTGTTTGGGGTAGAAAGGTGACACAGAAAGGAAATTGCTGAAACATTCAGTGCTGTGGGTCACTCTTAGAATCCCACTGCCTACCAAATGCTTAAGAGTTGAGGTTCCAGAGTTGAATTCTTAAGGGTTAGACCCTGTGAAACAACTTCCCCAGAACCAGCTCCTCCACTATTGTTGGACACCATCTCCAATGCAGTTAATAAAGCATGGCTGTGCACATCATAAAACAATCTGGATTTCACTGTGACAGAGAGTTCCCATTGTCCTTGAACCTTCTCCAAGGCAGAAAGCCTTGGAGAAATGCTGTCTTCCCACAACTGGTCCTGTGCCCTGCCTGATTGAAATGGGAGGTAATTTCAATGACACACTCAGAATTCTCTCTGAACAGTGTTTCAGCTACTTTCTGTTGCAGTGTGATAAAATGGAGAGGTACTCAAAAGTATCTGCTGGGTTTATATCAAACTAGGCCTGCATGATGGAGGATGTTTAGCCCTGTGACATGAAAAACAGAGGAAGGTGAGGTTCTGCAGCACAGAACATCTCTGTTGACGGTTCTCAGGGGTGCTTATCTTCCAGCTGTTAACTTTCATCTAATGCAGATCCCAACTCCTTTCCTGAAACCTCACCCTGACATCTCAGTGTCAGTTTAACACTAATCCAGTTCTAAAAGAACAAAACAAACCCCCAACCACCTGTTTCTTGTTCCTGTTTCCAAAAGCTTTTAATAACCCTAGAGAACAGACCAGCAGTGATACTGATGGCCCAGTCTTCCTTGCTGGCCTGCTATTCTCATCTTAGGCAAAACTTCAGGTTTCAGATTCAAAGATTGCAGTATTAGTTGAATTCTACCACCAATATCTAGAAATCTAATTCAAGCTTTCCATCATTTTTCGTGGCCCCCAGATATTTTAATCCATTTTATTTCATGCCATCTCTTTCTCCCTTGTCACAGAACTGAGATCCTGCAATTTTTTTTAAACTTTTTTTTAAATGCTCCTGGCATTAGCAGTTCTCTGACTTCTTCCTGTCTCTTGTGCACAGAACATTTTTCATGAACTCATCTGTACAGCTTTCATCCTTCCTCCAGTTAATTCCCTTTGGAAGACCCTCATCTGCCATGCTGCCCATGGGAAATCCAGCTGATTTATACTGACAAGTTAATTAAAAATCCCAACAGAACAGCTTATTCTTATTTACCAGCCAACAGTCACATATCCTGCTATACTATTTCCCTCAATTTCCTTTGCATGTATGTTTTTATGTCCTTGTGGTAGGAACAGTGTTTTTTACATTTGGAAAGAACTTACTACTTTGTGAGAATAACACAAAACAAGTATAAGGATGTGAGACTGAAGTCCACAAGAAACAAAAATCCCAAGTTGTAAATGTGTTATAAATGACTGACAAACTCCAATTAAAATAGTAAAAGCTCAATCTGTCAAGTTTTTGTTACCTTTTTTAGACAATGCTAAGTGTAGCTTTGCTTTGTAATTTATAAGTTATTTTTTAGTGAGCTGATTCAACCAACCCGTATGCTGAGAAGTGGGATGGTGCAAGCAACTGGACAAATTTGAGTTGAGAAATTTCAGTGAAATACTCAACTATTTGACTAGGTCGGAAAGAGCAGGATCAACCAAGGATGCACACCCTCTTACCTTCCTTTTGTTTAGGAACTGCAAGCTGTTTTAATCCAGTTTGGCTGGTCTATTTAGCTTCTCCTTAGGATACTTAATAAATTGTCAACCTTCAGGGTGTTCGTAGGAGGAGATTACAACAGAAGATTGTTTCAAGTTCTTTGCTGAAACAAAGCCTATACTGCTGATTTACCTACTATGCCTTGAACATGAAAGATAGAAATAAAATCTAAAAGCCAACAAGCTTAACCACAAGAAAACCTAACATATATTAGGGAAAAAAACCCAAGAAAACATTTCCCTTAAGAATGACATTATAGATAAGTTTAGATGAATTATTATAGTGAAAGTTTTCAATTCTTTTACACTACTGGTATTATGAATTTGAAACCATACTTCATAATAAATTTTTAAAGAATCTCATGCCTATTAAATAATTTCATAGAATATACTGACAGAAAGATATACATTTTATGAGAAAACAAAGCCTAATTTAAAAAAACATTAATTTCTTGAGGAAATGCAAACATTTGCATTAAAGACATTTTTGTCACTTTATTGAAGCCCCGCTACATTCTCTTGTCCATCTCACAACTACCTGGATGAAATGAATTCAACAAGAAAGCTATAACTGTATTAAAAAGAAATCAGAGCTATTATGTGGCACTGGCCAATATTTAAAAAAAATGTTGAAGTTCCACTTGCTTATACATTAAGAATATATGTTATTACACATACAAGATTGAAATGAAAGTATTCCAATATAAGAACTTAACATAACACAGTACCACTTTATGAAGAGTTTAGATATTGAGGCAATTCACATTACTAAAACTACACATTAACATCGTAAACTACTGGGTTTTGCTTCAGTTACAGATCAGGGGAAAATTTAAAATGTGTGTAGTTAAGTGTAGATTACTATTTTTACGCTTTCTGGGCTTTTTTTCCAGAAGCAGCATATCAATATAATCAAGAATTCAATAAATAATATGCATTTTTACCTAAGCAAAGCAGTTTTTGTTTTTTTTTTTTCAGACTAAAGGAATATTTCCATAAGCACATTTAACATATTAGACCAGATTCTTAGAGAGCATAATCATTTTGAGACCTATCACCACTTTAAAGATGAAGACAAAGACTTGCATGGCTTGGCAAAAAGAAACCTTATACTGAAGATGACTTCCCTGCTAAACAGGAAATGTTCTCTTTTGGGTTTTTTCTTCTCATCTCTGCCCCTTTCTGTTTTCTATCTATCACTCATATAGAAACATTAAGAGGCCAAGTGAATACATTAGACAGAGAAGTGTTAATGGCTGAGTTCCCTATAATTGGTCAACAGCTTTACAGAGTGAAGGTTTTGGACAGAGGATAAAAAAAGAAGCTTTGATAAGGCAGGCAAGACAGGCTGTAGACTGTGGTTAATATTCCTTGCTGATTTAACAGTGCTAATTCCCAAGAAAGGCATTGCTTCTGATGTAGGACTACCAAGGCACTTGAATTTAAATGTTTCCCTGTAAAATTTAAGCACTTGGTCAAGCGCATAAATCTCTATCAAGAGACTGCATGCACCCTTTCAATATTGAGTACTATTCAGTTAGCCAAAAGACTAAGTGAGATTAAGTCTCTGCCAAAACTGGTTCTTAACCACTCAATTAAGTCTGACATGCTTTAAGAGACAAAAGGTGTTTAATCAGTTGTTATGGGTTTTTCTGACAGCTTGAGTATATGCACTCTCCTCTGTTCTTACTTAATCCCAAAAACTTCTTCAATATTGCTTCAAGTCCATGAAAGGCAACACAGCATACTTTCCATTTCCAGACTGGATACACACTGGTGTCAAAAATACATATGAAGCTTCAGATAATAGAAGAGCCCAAGTAAAGTTGGATGGTGATGCGAAACACTGTCTCTAGTCCATCAGACTTAGACAGGTTTCCCAACAAATGGATAGAATCTTATTTCTCAATTTTAATTTACATAATCAAAAACTAAAGGTAAAATCCCACCAGGATTCAGTCTGTCCTAAATGACTCACTACTGTTAAAGTGGGCTGTCCAGCATACCCTCTTTCCATTTGCTGCCACCTTCACATTCACATGTCAGAGGTGACATCTCTCCCCTTCTCCAGACCACTTCCAGTTCACTAATAAGATCACAAAGCTAACCTTGAAAGAAAAGTCTGTGGTTTCTCCCCTGCTGCTTTATTAGACTGAAGCAGCTCAGAAAACAGTCTTACAATTCAGAGCTCTGGGAAAATGTAGAACAGGAAGCACATGGCCTAGAGCAGGTAGATTAAGAGCTAGGATAGAATTAAAGAAAGTAAAAAACAAGGAGGCAAACCCTTCCATGCCAGTGGCATGAAATCACTGTATCAACTCAGCTACCCTACAGACTTGACATTTCAAATTTTCAGGCGTATTTCCCTTAAGTAGTAAAAAGCCACAATATCCAATTCAATTGTCATTAACTGAAAGACTGAAGTAACTTCGAAAACAAACAAGCAATGTTTTGTTTCCTTTGTGCTTCCCACATAATTCAGATAATGCACCACACCTGGAAGAGACTTACTGAGCTTGTGTGACCCACTACCATTCAGTAAACAATTCACATGCAGAACTGCTTCCCTTTGCATCAAACAAATTGTGTTATAATGGAAGGAATGTGATACTTGAAAGAATTGCTTACAATTGCACATACAAGAGAAAAAGATAGCTAAGTCTAAATTAAGATGTTGGCTATGAAGTTTCCAATAGGACCTTGACATGACTGTTGACCTACTCATGACATGATCACACTAGTAAGGATTTGGAATTCTATTAGTATTACCAGAGGAAAAAAGTCAAGGAGTCATCAGGAAAATAAATCTATATCTGCTACTCCATCGGCCAATTACTGTTGTTAAAGTGGAATTAGATGAGTATTGACAATGCAAAGGGGATAAGGATTAAGCAGATGACAGAGCATACAGCTAGCATTGCTGTTCTGAGTTTGTTTTTTTCCCTACAGAAAGCCTTAAAAAATTCAGATGGGAAAGGCATATACTATACAGAATATAGTGTTGTAACTCTGATCCTGAAGTAGCAGTTATATACAATATCCTTCCAGCCAATCACAAAACCAGACCAAACACTAAATACAGTATTAGAGTCCACCATGGCAAGAGTTTGACGTGAGATTAACTTGACAACTCACTTCAACCTCAATTATCTGAATGCCATGAAGTAATGCAATTAAATTATGTTAGAGGTATTTTTCTTAGTTCTTAAGAACTGCTTCAATGTAATAAATGAAACCATAAAAATTTCTCAGTTAAATGAAGCAGTCTTCATGAAGTCTGTGGACTTTTGACATTTAAGAAGTTAACTTCACAGCTATTTTGTAAATCTTTTTAAATACTCCAAGTAATGAGAAAAAGGGCAGACCTGAAATTCTTACTGATTATTTATTTCAGCTGCTATACTGAAATATATCAGGCTGCAATCTGGCTTTATCATTAGCTACAATCACCATTAATTTCTTTTTAAATAGAGACACATGTCAAGAGTGTATTTCTACATGGAACAACACTACACAAAAACTTAGCAAACAATTTCCTCCTATGGTCTAGATTTCACAGACATTTAACTTCTTTAGTGTAACATAAGGGACATAAGCCAGAGTGAATAAATGATACCAGTATAAATTTTAATTGTTTGCAATTCTTACTGAGGATGCTAACAACTGAAAAATGTAGGAAAGAAACCTGGAAAGATTGTGTGAAATTCTATTTTGAATCAAACACCTATTATCTACAAATGCCATTATTTTTAAATAATGAAAAACATTTCTTTCCAGCAAAAGTATTGGATTCCTGCAGAATTACACAGCTATAGCATGGAGTTTTCCTCCAAGACCAGAAATACTGAACCATGAACTCTGTCTCTATGCAAATCAAAGGAAGAAACTTAACATATTCAAGCAACTTAGCAGTATTGCACAAATCAGTTTTCTTATTTGGTCCAAAAAAAATCAAGATTGACAGGTGACACAGTACAAGGTAAGAGGAAATTGGAAGGAATGAAATCACCAAATTTCTAGAGATTAAAATTCAAGTGATGGATAAAAGACAATAGCATAAAGAATGCCTGCACAGCAATTATTTCATTATATTTAATACTTATTAGTGCTCTTAGCTATAAATGTGCTCCATATACAGTTCAAATTCAAAGAATTAGTCTGCTGTCTTTTCTGTTCTGTGCTTCACTTGACTAAACCTAGCAGAGACTCAATTCTTATTCTGGGCTACCAGAAAGCACATGTCTGCTTCCACCTTGACCCATCATTCTTGGAACTCAAGGGACCTGCCCTTCTTGAAAATTTGCCAAGAATTTTCTTAGAAGTATCTTTTATCAGTACCTCGGGGAAATTTAACCTTAGACACTATTAAAACAGAAAAACACAATATTTTTGGAATATTCAGACAAAAGTTAAAGTAACTCTTGGAGGTCACTACAGCCATAGATCTAGATACGTTAAAAAAGAAAAAGCAGTATGGCTTCTGTTGGAAAAAAGCTTCAAGTATCATTAACTGAAATATAAATAACATTGTCTAAATAATTAAGGGTTAACAGAGGATACTAATTATTAAACATAAATGACTTGGTCAGCAAACCAATAAAATCAGTGCTTCTGAAGTTTCTATTCTAACTATCTCTACTTGTTCATGAGGCATTCTAAAGAGAGGTAAAGCGAACTGGGGGATTAAAAAAAAAAAAACTCAAGCAACTCTACCTGGTTTCTTATAGCTTTACACCTGACATTTAACTGACTTTGAGGTCTAACAAAGGCACAAACACTGGTCAAATGTTGAAGCATTTATAAGGTTACTCCCATATGGGTTTCTCTCATGCTAATAACTAAGTTTATGCCATAAGACTTTCCTCAAGGGAGTTAATAAATTTAGGTTTGTCACTTCAGCTGGCTACATCTTTTCACAAAACTTGAGGTATTTAATAAACATTTACATCTGAGTGACTGTCAAATTTGAGTGGATTCTCAAATTAGCTTGGAATTTCCTGAAGATATTGGAATGAGGCAAAAAGGAAGAAAGAAAAGTGATGACAGCTCACATCACTTTCATAGAAAACACAGGTAAAAAGGCAATAAAAAATTTGCTTTCCACTAGAGAATGACAATGGATAACACACCTCTGTCCCTCTTCTTGACAAAACAGATTTATTACACTGGAAAAAATACAGGTACTGACTCCACAGAATGTACGTCAACAATAGGAGTTATACAAATCTAGATGTACATTTCAATTATTATAGAAAATCTAAAAGACGATGCCTAGAAGTTCAAAGTAATGTCATTTAGAGAGACAAAGAAAGCTGTTGAATATTTTTTTCTAAGTTATACTAACTCTACAGATATACACCAGCTCTGGATAAACATTTTTTTTTGCCTGTGTATAGAGCAAACACCACAGACCTCACAGCCCACACCTCGCAAGTTCCACTGCTACAAGGCTCTGGAAATCACTATCAACATAATCCTAAACACAGAGACTATATACTCAATTTCCAGAAGCTTGTCTACATCTTGGCTGGCAAGTATCACACAAATGAAGATTTTTCTAACAGCCCATGAAAATGTTTCTACAATTTTCCTTTCCTTCTTTAATCTATTTCCACTAAAACAAAGCATATCATAACCCATTCTTTCAACTAGTTGCCACTATTCAGATTAAAAATTACAACTGTATTAAAATACAGATTTATTTTTAGAATTACATGCATGTTTAATACCAATATATATACACTAGCCAGAACACAGCGAGAGAGAATTCTGACCTTTTAAAAGTGAGAAGAAAATGACTACAGGTTTCTTTTTTGATAGTCATCACTACAAAAAGAATCTCTTAGTGGCTTTCCAGAGGTCAAGCAACAGTATTTAAAAACAAAAAACAGCACAAGAACCTTCAGGGAACTGGTCAGTCCCCAAGTGGATCTACCTGGCAATTGGAAAGACTTTTATGAACTTACTAAGTGTGACCTCAGTCTACTGACAAAAAAAATCCTCAAATTTACAATATTTTCTTCATCTGCACCAGACAGATGTTCCACTAGCACAGTTATGCCCACCAGATGTTATGTCCTGCTTCACATCTCAGCTGCTCTGCAGATCAGCAAGCTGAGCAGACAGAGATATGGACAAAGAAGTTTTAACAAAGTTAGAGGATGCCCCTGTAGCCTATCAACTACTACACACTTGTTAAAGTGCTTGCTTAGGACAAATGAAGAGTTTAACCTTCAGGTGCAACAAAACTGAGATGAGAGAGAAGCAGTAAGATTGTTTTCATTAGTAACTCGTAAAGGTATTTTAAAAACAAATTACTATTGCACAAGCAGCTGGCTGATGACAAGTGGACAAGAGACATGATTATATTGCCTTCTCAAGTAAGATTCAACTGTAACATTTTACTCAAGAGCATTTACAGGAAAAACAGTCATTCTGACAATTCACTGTTATTACACCAGCATTAAGCTCAAGAGTTTTGAAGCCCATGTTAGGATCTTTTCATCATTAAAAAACCCCTCTAACCTTAGGTAGAACCTTTGTACTCAAGTACTTGTTAGGAGTTGAAAACTCAGAGAGAAAACTTAAGAAGGGTCACATTTGAATGGCTGCAACTTTGTATGAATTCACAGTACAACTGGCAGTATGTTTTCTCAGTTAAGGGACATTACAAATATCTGTAACAGTGATTGAGAATAAAGGGCAAAAGAGCAAGAACACACAAACAAGTGAAATGCAGAAATATAAACTTCAACCAATCCACTAAATGTAACTTGCCTTGCCAGATCTTTTTTAACTTATTGGAAAAGTTGCTCTACTTAATATTGACAAAGAGATGTGTAAATCAATACATTTGGAACAAGCAATATATTTTAATTTAAAAATGTTCAAACTGCAGCAGTAAATCTATGCACTTAGCACATACAAATCAGAGGTGTTTGCTTGTTGGGTACTTTTGACAAGAGAAGACAAGATGGTATGCAAAGCTCAGATGTAACTAACTTCACAAACGTTTTGAAAAATACACTAGCTAAAAGTGGGAACATGTTGAAATGAACTCTATTACCATTAGATTGAATTTAAATAATGAAGTCAAGGAAAAGACATCATAGAAAAAGTCTCAATTTTCTGTTTTGTAACGTGCTCCAACTGCTTGTTACTGTCACGAAGTTCAGACTCAGGCAGCTCTCAGTACAATGAATGTCAGAAGGAGAAAAGAAAAAGTGGGGCAAAAAAAGCTTTCACAGTCTCAAGTGTAAATAAAGACTCCTTATTTCTTCCTTCTGGTATAATACTGCCCCCACACATTCTCCTCATGCTACTTCAAAATTACCCTTGTCACCTTTCCTAATCATAGTCTCTTAGATGTACTAAGTTCAAAAAATTCTCAATAAAAATAAACAAATCTAAAATCCATTATTCAATTTCCCATTTTAACATGGACTTCAGTATGCCATACAGGAAAAAACACAACAGGTTTTATTATTATTAAAAAGCATACTACAGTAAAATAGGAGGTTTTTTTCAAGTCTGCAAAATATTCTTTTAGGAAATTTCCAAATACAAGTTCAGGAGGAAATAATGACTAAAAGGGGATGAAGGAGGATTCTATTAACTATGTATCAAAAGAGTAGTTATTTGAGGAGAAGGCAAGCTGGGACACTCTCAAGTACCTCAAGTTAAAGGAGTGTTAATTAATGTATTCCAAAATAGTTATTTATGATTCTCATTTTGTGTTCATCACCATGGAAGGATAAGTGTGATGAAGGCAGAGAAACCAGTCTTAAAAAAAGGCAAAAAACTATAGAGATTATTTAAGAAATTATTAGTCTTAAATTTATAAAGTTATAATTGCATCTCTTATAAACAATGATGTCACGTTCATTACATACGCCTTGTATAGACAAATTTTCTTGGCAGCACTACTGCTCTTCTTTTTGTTTGTCCTGCTTGCTATAGCCTAGAATATAATCAAAGTTTCAACTGTTTCTGCAAATGAATTCATCAAGTTTGTAGTAATTTGAAACTGGACTACAACTTTGATCATAACAAATTAGTGCTAATAAGGCCAACTGTTCATTCACCATGGAGCTATGCTAGATTTGTGATGAACGGTAAAATACTGATTATTATTTTACTTGTAATTACAGTCAGAGAACATTTGAAGCAAGAGGCAGCACAAATCATTCAAGCTGGATTTCGACAACTGGGATCTTAAAAAGAGTTTCTCATTTCTCTTCCAACCCATTTCCTATAAACACCAACCAGTAGTATGTTCATGTCTCATAGCTAACCCCTGTTGCCCTGACCTCTGCAGTTCTGGATGTTATCATTCTTTTGCAACTAGCTCTCAGACATTCTTTGTAAACATAGCCATGTTATTGTAACGGTATCTTTTTATTTACATTCCTTTCTCCTGGGCACAGAAGTTTGAGGGACGTTTCTTTTGACCAGTGTGATTGAGGGGAGGCCCTTTGTCTCCTCCAATACACAGTGAATTATAAGGCACATATATAATAAAGACAGGCAAGGCCCGTGGCACTTGTTCCTTTACTCTCAAGAGGTTTCTGTCTCCTTCTTCTGTGTTGTTACTGTGACAAACCTCTATCCAAAGCTAAAATCTAAATTAATAAATGGCTTCTAGGAAATGGTTCTGGATAATTAAATGTAGAGGCATTTTAAGAATGCCTCTCAACTCCATTGGAATGTGCAAACCCCAAAACATATTTACCATGACATTGCATTTCAGATTGCTGTAACTGCCCAGCAAACCAGTTTGATATCCCTGAACAGGACAGTGAGAAATGTATTTAATATATCATGATTGTTCTTTAAAAAGATTTCTCGTGATATTTTAGGTTGAATAGAGGATTAAATAATTCAGAAAGAACATTTATCGTATTCTTACCACTAAAAGTGGAAAATGCAAAATATCAAACCAAATGATGCCAAAAGTCTCTGCTGTCACCACTCTCCAATGGCACTGTAGCAAGCACCAGGCTTACTGTGACAAATAAATGTATTAGAATGACTACCAAAACCAGTACAAATGTGGAAAGGAGGAAATGATGATTACAAAGAATACTGTCCAAAAGACCCAAAGAGAAAATATCACGAAAATGCCAAAGAAAAAAAAAAATACACAAAGAGAAAATGCCATGAAACATTTCTGGGACACAAGAGTCCAGGAAACAATATATCTGACAATACAGCAAGTGATCTTCCCCCTCTGTGTCCTGTTCCAGACCTGCATTTGCAGTGACACTAAATGTCAGTCCAAGGCAGGACTGATGCAAGACAGAAGGGAGTTCTGGTTTAGTTTTTCCCTTAAATGAGACAATTAAGCAAGACATTTTTAGCTCATAGTTGCACAACACAGAACTCTTAACATTCTTATTAAATATATGAATGGTGGGGGGGTCACACAATGCATGCAAGGGGTTACAGGGTGGGAACAAGAGCATGACGGAGTCTGCAAGTTGTCACTTCATGCAGCACTTCTCTGAACACGTCTACTAACACGCATGTGGCCACTGAGTCATCAGGAATACTACACAGATTTTCTGTCGTATCTGGAATTCACATATTTAAGTCAGATAGAGAGAGGCCTAACTGGCCAAGTCTGGCAATTCAGACAGAATGCCAGGGATGGGCAAGAAAGCATGGCACCTTGCCAGAAACACAGGTGATACTGACAGCACAGCACAGTGAATCAGACTTCTAGAAATTATAGCCTCCAGCACTAAGATTTGAAAAGCTACTTTCTCGTTGTTTTACAAGATAAATATTTTTGATTTTAATTTTTTTTAGTAAATCTAAATAAAACTTATTTAATAAAATATGCAAGCACAAAGAAACACTTTGCATTTATTTTTTGGCAATGAATGCTAAAATCTAACATACCAGCAAGAACAACCTTTTCTTTTACCATACCCCCATTTTAAAATTCCTTTATTTAATAAATATGCATCTTTCTGCTACATGCTCCACATTAAAGATCTTTCCTTGTTCTTCTTTAAGACCATGCACTATAAACCCTATTCTGCGCCACCGATTTTAAATTTCATCTATAAAAGTCATTTTACATATACTACAAATAACAATACATGCCTCCGTTTGAATATTAAAGCTGTAATTCAATTTCAAGGTTCTTCTGACAGTATTTCAGTATCACACTTTCTTTTCAAGATGCTACTTGAATCCTTTTTAGTAAATTTGTAAACTACCACAAATCAATAGCTTAAAAGCAGATGTATTTCATCAAGAACTTCACTAGAGCTTGTTGTTAGCTGTGCAAACAGTACTAACTAGTTAGTCCTATAGTATAACAATAGAAATTAATAGAAATAGTTAAAATTAATAAAAGAAGTTACATGATTTATAATTCATACCCTAACACATATTCCTTCCAACTTGCTATGTGTTTTCTTCTTGCGTTCCTATCAAACAAAAGCTATTAGACAGAAATATGAAAAACCCACATGGACACAAATCCGGAGTGTAAACTCACCCAGGGCTCTGTTCCTGAGATTTTATGAGCTTTAAGTCCCAGAGATACCTAACTAATTGACAATATTAGGCATGGACTGGATGAAACAAATGAAATGTAGGTTCTATGAATCTGGTTAACAGTCTCAATAGAGTGTAGGTGGTGGTTGGGGACTGCCCTGTGACACTCGCATTTGGTACCAGTTGGCTTCATGATGGACAAAATCAACTCACCATGCACCAAAACGGAACCAGGAGTCCCTGGTGATTCTGTGAAAAGAGTATTTAGGAATGGGAGACAAAAGCCAAAAGGAGACGCACACCAGAGGATGCAGAAGGGAGATGCCAGAAGGGGACAAATACTAAACAGAGGAGATGCAAGAGTGACATCCACTAGTCTGTAGGTCCCCAGATCCTCCTTTCTCCCCTTTTTAAAAATGGGAGCAATGTTTCCCTTTTTCCAGTCACTGGGGACTTTGCCTGACAGCCATGACTTTGCAAATGAGATGGAGAGTGGCTTGGCAACAATGTCAGTCAGTTCCTTCATCCCTGGGATGCATGTCATCAGGTCACATAGACTTGTGGCTATTCAGCTTCATCAAGTGATCCTGAATCTACTCTTTACTTATAGTGGAAGGAACTTCACTTCCTCCACATCCACACAGGGAATAAGGGACTTGAAGGTTTGATTTGGGAGACATCAGTACAAAGTCAGGCAAAGTCAGGGGTCCGCACAGCCCGCGCCGCCCGGGCGCCCCTCCCGCTCGAGCTCCGCCGGAGCCCGAGAGAGAAAGGAGGGGGAAACCTGAGCCGCGCCACCTGAAAACGCCTCCCAGCCATTCGGCTGAGATTGCTCTGGGAACTTCTGAATAATTTCTTCCTCTGACTCAGAGAGAAGGGGAGATTTCCTCTCCGAGTCAGGAAGTTCCAAAATTTCTTCCTGTTCACAAACAGAACCCAGCGAACTAGCTGTCTCTGGAGTATTCCCTCTACTCTGTATCACAAAATTCAAACGCCGCCAACACACCATAAACTGAGCAAACTGAGGGTCACCCCCAGTTGCCAGCAAGTCCAAAAGCAGCTCACCCAGCCATCTCCAGATGGCTTTAGAGAATAAATCTCGGACATCCTGGAAAAGCCTCTGGCTTTTCGCCCAGGAATAAAGACTCTCTACTTCTCTTCTAGGGACGGATATTCCCCTGCTCTCTAAAGCACCCGCTAACAGTTCTACAGCCAGGGTGTCATCTGGAGGGTCTGTGCTAGGAACCATCATAACAGCTGACTAGCCAATGCCTATAAAACCACCAAGGTCACTCACGTGCCTGAAGAAACGCCACAGGTCCCAGAAGAGGTACCTGGTGCCACCAAAGGGGCCACGGGAACCCCCCACGGGTCCACGAGCCGTACAGAGCCTGTAACAATTCACATCATACACTGTCACTCTTCAAGTTATGATGGCTGTATGCATGCATACAGGTTTAAATAGCTATGGAAAGGGAACTGTGGGTGTCATAGGGAACAGAAAAAAGACTGCAGTCAGGAAAAAAAGGGAAGGGGGAGCAAAAGTTACCATGGCTAAAGAATTTTGTCAAATGGCAGCAGAAAGAAATCCTTAAGAACAGGAAAAGTTCTTTGAGTTGGTCAAGAATAGTTGTTTTCGCTAACTGCATTTTATATATTGCCAATAAGCAAACATGGCATTCAATTAAATTTTTAATCTGTTGCAAATGCTTGTTCAAAGTCTGCCATGTGAAATCTAACACAATAAACATAGGCACTTGTGTTACTCAAAGTCCTACAAGCAGCATCCATTTTTCTCAGCACACAAAACCAAGTCAGCACTTCCCAATATAAAGAAAAATACATAGGATATTCAGAGACAGCCACAGCCAAGAGAGCACACAAATTATCAATACCTAGCCAAAACATCTCTTGGCAAGAGAAAGAAACACAAAAATGATATGCCAAGGACTGGTACAATCTGTACTTCTTAGGTCAACTTGCTCTACTTGGAGGAGGCTAAACAAATTAAAAAGAAATCACATGGCAAAACACTGGGAAAATCTCAGAGGGGTTCTTCCCAGTCTCAACCTTCCACAACCTACCGTCCTGCTGCATATGACAAAAACCCAAGGCAATGTCTGCAAATCTAACCTCTTTTGTTTGACACCTTTCAAATCAGCCATTGCTGCACAGTAGGTGAGACCCTGCCAAACACACAGGAGACCCTTTATTAGGAGTAATAGGCACTGAGAGAATTGATGAGGATTCCTGTTTTGGGCCATCACTTTTGTGAGAGAAGACTTAAAGTGCCTGGGGTTAGCCAGCCTTCTCCAAACTGCTCTCCAAATGTGGTGTATAGGGGCTGCTGCTAAAACAATAATCAATACTTTTTTGTCAGGCCATACACCACCTAGATCATACTGAACAGCACTGGACATGCATAGATCAGCCTTCTTGATCCACAAAGCATACAACCATGACAACTTTAAGACTGATGCACAGACCTGGAAAAGTACCACCAGCTTCCTCAGAATGCTCAGTCAGAAGATGCATGCTAAGGAAAGCACACAAAGCTTTAAAAAGTCTGCTCTGAGTGAATTTGTGCCAGGCATTTTGCCAAAGGATAGTTCATTAATGGTTTTGATGATCTCCCCTTGGAGAGGGGGCTGCCAAGACAAATCCTCTTAGTTATACTAGAGAGGTTAAATGAGGTCAAAAAGTCCCACCTCTCCCCAGCTGTGGGCACTTCACCAGTTTGATAATTTTGATAATGAAATAAATGAATGCTTTAGGTGTTTACATTTAATTAGTCCGATGCCAGCAGAGTTTCTAATAACCAGCATTATACTTGGGTTGGTGTCTGCTTTGATTAGCTCTCTTAACGGGCGACCAGCTCTGTCACCCTACTGGAATAATCTATTTTGCGCAAGTCAAGGCCATTCGAGACCTCTGGGCTATGTGTAGGCTGACAGCACGGCTGGCCACTTCCAGCTCCTCCAGCAACACAGCAAGAATAAAGGGGACACCAGATGTACCTGGATCTCCAGGCATTTTTCTGCCACCCTTTAGGTTAGGGTAGACACAAGAGCCTGTTTGTTTTCTTCTGAAGGAGTAAGAAATAGTTGCGCTTGCTAACACACTTTGAAAGCCACAGACAGCACTGTGGACAATACCTCAAGGATATTATTTACCTTCCAAAGCAAGAGTGTCTACATATTCACCTGTTCCCTAAACACTTCTGTACACAGAAGACAAGAATTAATCTCCTTTCAAGAATAATACTTCTACACTTGATCTCCATGGCAACCAAGGCAACACTGAAAAGCAAATGGTATAATAACATTTAGTCTCCCATCAAAATAGTCCACCATGAATTCTGAGAGCTATTCATTCAAGCACATTCTTCACATTGCAATGTTCCCATTTCAATTATTTTGAGATTACATTTCTTTGCTTTACAAATTTAATGGAAAAACTATAGAAGAAACACATCCAAAAGAAATCCAAAATTTTTGAACAGAAAAAATCCCACATAATAAGATTAACTGCAAGGTCTCCAATTTATCTCAAAGAGTATACCAATAATCTGCAATAATATTGGATAATTTTACTGAAAGGTCTCTTTGAAAATACTTTCTTCTCCCTCATCACTACATGGTAAACTAGCACACTACAGATACAATGGATGCAATGTAGCACAATACAGCAGTTTCCCATCCATTAACCTAGAATTAACAGATCATTAAATGACTAAGGACCCACTTCTCCAAAGTCCCACAACCTCTCAATACATCACCAAACTAGAAGCAGATAGTCATAATGAAGTTCTCCATGTTCGTTAGAGATTTTGGGCCTGCTGCACTCTAAGATTGCTGAAGAGCTCTGATCACACCACCTGCAGCAGTAACTCCCCTGAAATACGCAAATTTTCCTCCACAGGAAAAAACCCACAAAAATAATCCCCCTGACCAAAACCTTGAAAAAACACCTAAGCAGATTGCTTTTAGGAAAGTACCTTTCCCCACCCCATAACACCTAAAAGTTAGACAAGACTGTAATGGAACATCTGGACTATCACTATAGTTTGTTACTAATGGGTTATATTGACTCTGCTTATGTTCTGACATGTTGTGTTGCTTCACAGTACACACAGCTCAATACTTTTTTTTTCTTAAAAGTTGTGCTCACTGTTCCAATCTGAAAGAAAATATATTTCCTCTGAAAAACTGTGAGAATTCTCTTCCATGCACCACATGAACTTTTTGAAATAAAGCATCCTGTCAATGGCAAAGCCTGAGAAAGGACAGGATAATGTAGTTCTGAGAAAACTTTGTTTTGAAGTCAGAAAGAGCTTACACAAAGTTAAAATGATCAACACTTCCCAATATGACCATTGTTACATTTCTGAGTTAATTTACATCCTTGCATGAGTTTACAACATTAAATATTCATTACACCACTTAGACTTATTGATGCTTGTTTCCTCATGTGCTTCTTCCAAGCACAGAAGAATATGGCAACAATATGGGGTTACTCTTGCTATGCATCATGCATCTTCAGTTGCAAATATCGCTTTCAAAGGCTCTGTCTTTCTGGATCTTGCCAATTATTAGCACTAGTTAAGCAATCTCCACTGCCCGATGGCAGTGACAAATACATATTTAAAGCAATTAAAACAGACAATATTTATAGTGATTGGCTAAAGCACAAAACAATCACACACAAACCCTCTGTTAGGTTGTTTCTCTAATTCCACGGCAGCTTACTCTGCCTTTCCCATGTAGGCTGTCATCCTATTGATGACGTACCTCAAAATAAGAAGTCCTAAGGGGAGGTCACACAGATTTATACAATTGCTGGAAACTTATCTTTGTTGCAAAAGTTTTTGATTTTTTTTAAAACTGCATAGTACTGATTTTTACATTTTAAAGAGGTGTTTTTCACCCAACTCACTCTTGAAGACTGTTAATACATGATTAGGACATATGTACCCCTCAGTAAGTACTCTGAGTATTAGATTTGTATTTGTACATAATTACAGTAAGGCTTAAAATGTGCAAAAAAAATCATACTGCCATGTAAGAAATTAACTTTGAGAGAGAGACATGAACATATTGACACTATTTTTAGATAAGCAGGTAAGACCTGTAATTAAAGCCTGATCTTTGCCTAAGAAAACATCTGTTTTCTTCACTGTGTAATTAGTAAAATTAATGAATTCCAATCCATCCACACAAATGATTTTTTTAACTTTGAAATCAATCACTTTAAAGCCCAAGATACTTTCAGCTACACAAATTTGCCAATAAGTGATACAGTAGATCAAGTTCAAATTAAGACTGTAATTTTCTTATAGTTAGGTTTGAAACATTTTCTGGCCTTCTTCCTCTATTCTTCCAATGTTGACATTTGCATTATAAACAAAACACATTTGTGCCTTAAGAAATTTGAGACAGCTACATACTATAACCTTCTCATACATAATTCTTGTCAGAAATCTGATTAAGATCACATTTTTAACTGGATCATAACAGGAAATATGCTTATTGTGAGATTCTACAAAAAAAAAATCAGACTATCCCCCTCTAACACATTTTATTACATACAGAGAAGGAAACTGCTGAACAGTGAACACAATTTCACAACACAGATTAGAAGATCAATCATTAGACAAAGTGATGAAAAATTTCTTTTAAAATCCTTTCTTCTTAAAAAAATATTAGTTCTAAGAATAAGGTGACCACACCTGAAGAGGTTAGCACTGGATAATTACAGACACCACAAATAAGAGTATGCATTAGCAACTGCCACTATTAAAATTGTATTGCTGCTATAAAGGGACAACAAAAGGAAGTTATCATACCCTCTTTGGGTTCTAACTCACAAGGGCAATTCTGATTGCTCATGTTAAAAATCTTTGACCAAAACTCATGTATCTGTTCATCTGCTACAATTGTTTTCATCTTCCTCTTTGACTTGGGGAGATGAGCAGAAAAAAAAACAGCTAACAACCTCATAAGTACTTGTTTTACGAATCTGGCCCTCAGTCAAGAAGTTGCAGTGAAAAGTCTTTTAATCACCTTCTGATCAGAATTTACTGGATTGGATCTAAGTTCAAGGGTATTAAAATGTGCAAAGGAGACTACAAAAAAATGGCTGGGTTATAGATTTTAACTTCTTAACTAGAAAATTGACTCAAAATAGATTTTCTAATTTACAATGAATCAAAAGAAAAAACATTAGACCATAGCAAAAGTGGCACAAATGTATCAAAAAGCAAATGAATAAACATTTGAAAAGATTTATTATTAGAAATTGTAATAAATTTTGGAAAGATGAATCGATTTTAGTTAAAAGGTATAACTGACAATTTATTGGGCGGGAAGATGCATTATTTTCCAATTGTTATCCACCTACAGTAAAACTGATTTGTGTCCTATTGTATTTTATGGAAAAGGAGAGAGCAACTTTCAGTGATTTAGATTAAATGTATTAATCATAACCAGACACTGTGAACTATATATCTACTATTAAAGAAGATTTTTGACATTTAATTCTGTAGCAATATTTTGGCTCTGTACCACTCTTCCTAAATCCAATTCCTGCTACAGTTGGCAGATTTCTCCCTTTTAATTTTATGGGGCTTAAAGTAGCATTTAACCATCCATGCGGTAAATAATGCAGGATTAGAAATATTTAGTGTTTTGTTTCCCTTTGAAGAGTACCAATCCATCAATCCCCAAATATTTTAAAAACATTTTCCACATTCTAGTAATATTTAATATAATATTCAGCAAAACATCCTATATAAATGAAGTTGTTTTCCTGAAACAAAAATGCCCCCACATTAAATCCAAAAGAAAGTATGTATCTGCATCACTAATACAGGGGACTTAATTTTATAAAGATACAGCTTTGTGTACAAAGAAAACTTTAATAAAACCTGCACAGTTTTAAAACTGTGATAGTCACATCATATATAATATATAATATATATTCTCAATCAGAAAAAACACAGTTAAATGTTTTACTGAACAAGACATAACAATATATTTTATAATATTTATGCCCAACTTAACACTGAAATTGTAGCTTTTTTTTTATTCAAACTGTCCCCCTCCTCGTTGTTATGCAGTCATTTCCTATCTGTTGCTTAAATGCTATACTTTGCTGCACGAAAAAGCAAGCTTAAAGTAACTTCTGAGAGGCAATGTTCTTAAAGTTCTTTTAGGTACTGCTGATAGTCTCAAACTGACTTAGACCCACACCAACAATTAAATTCCAGATTTTCAAAAAACACCAAAAAAAAGAGTTGCAGTATGGCAGCAAAGGTCAACTGCCACATGTATGCTTCCTTTTTCATAGCATAAAAGCATGACAGAAAACAGGAAATAGGTTTTTCTCCAGTTTGACCATACTCTACAGGGAATGAAAATGCTACCTCCTGTGAACATATTGTATCTATCTGTTTAGGTCTTTGTAAAATATGGCTTTTAAAAGTCTTATCCAATGCAAAGGGGTCAGGGTGAAGGGGAAATGGGGCACATTTTATCTAAAAAGCTCTTTAAAGTGAACTACATGAGTCTTTATAGAAATATACATCTCTAGCAGGGCAGTTGAAACAGAGTTTGCCCATCAGTTAGCAGTAAGGAAAAATGACTCCCCAAATAAACAACTTTCAGTCCTCTGAAATGAGCCTAAGTTTCATCCTTGACCTTTAAAACTACAGTCTGCAGGAATGCTAAGTAAAAGCTGAGAAATATCAGAATAAGAAAGGTAGTCTCCTGCCTGTGCAGGTGTTAAAATCAGCTGTCAAGCTATCTAAAGGGACTATCTAAAGTTAGTAGCAAGAAAAGGAAAAACTATTAACAGCAAAAATCAGACCAGAAGCAAGTAAAAGAGTCTGCTGAGTCAAACTGCAAGGGGCTGAGTGGAACAGATTTTGAGCTGTTATCAAAACTGTTGGACTGGAAGGGTTCACTTGATCAGTTACAAGCATTTACACTTCACTTTGGAAAGAAGCTAAAAAAGCAGCTGCTATGTCCCAGTTGGAGGGACAATAATTAACAGGCAAGGACAAATTCACTCCTGAACCACTCCAGCTGTAAGTGCTGATGTTAATAAACCTTTTCTTCTTGTCCTCTTTATTCCTAACATATGTAAATCCATAACTGGACAAATGGTTTAAGTATACACAAAACAAATATTATGCTTTAGAATACATCATACCAATGTTTTATGTAGGGTTTTCCCACAGCAACAGCCCACTAAACAGAGGAGCTTCAAGTTTTCCTGTGATTCACCTTACAACCCAACAGTATTATTAATTTACTGATTATCTTCAGTAAGTTCTGGAACTGCTTACCACCATTTATTTTAAGTTAGCACTGTTGTTTCTGATACTGGATAAGTATGTTCTAACAGATCTTCAAATGGAATGAGTTGCAGAAATATATTAAACAAAGCCTACCTTTCTGTAAAGAAAAGGTTCTACATTCACGTTATATGTTTACTCACTCTAAATATCACGTGATAACTATCAGAAGAGGCAGTCCCTGAGAAGCTTTGAGTATTTTTTTTCCTTCTCAAAATTATGCCCTCAATAAGCACATTTGATTTTCTTATTTCAAGAAACAAAACAGTAGCAAACATGTAACTTTTCCAGTTAAGTCAGAAGTAAGTTACGTACAACAATTGTGGTTTGCTCCACTCCTTTATGGTTATATTTACCACGTTAGACAACACTCTCTATACATCTGACTAACTGAAGTCAGAGCAATCAAAGAGAATGGCAGAGGAGGGGCTCTCCATTCCCATATAATCCCTCACATTAGAAACGATGCAGAATAATTTTCTTGGTCAACTCAACTTCAACACAATGCATGTTTCCTGCTTTATTTTCTGTCCTGCATTTTGAAGCAATTTAATACATGCATTTCCATGATGAACTGCTGGAAAAAGCACTGAAGAACTAGTTTAATTCTACTTTTACAGCTACCTCTTACTCTGGATACAAGCCATATGAACTCACACTCTACATATAAAAAAACCCCCAACACTGAGTTGGAGTTTGTGTTTTCGCCCTTGTTACAAATCAAACAAGATGAAAATATTTTAATTCCCCATCATTGCCTTATAGTAATTATTTGAAAAATAAACTGCTAAATGCTATTGATCACTTTTCACACACGGTTTTTTTAAATACCTATTACCTAAAGTAATTCTAGAACAGAACTATTGAACAAAACACAAATGAGTGCACCTGAATAGAAACCGCATATCTGAGAACAAATTTAGAAGGTCACTTAATAGGCTTAATCTACATGTCTAGAGATAAGTAGAATATTTCTATTAGATATCTAAAATGCTACTTTTCCTTATATATGGCCATCATATGAAAGGCAACTGAAAAAACTGTTGATGGGACAATTTTGAGTTGTTCCATTTATCAGTAGCCCTGATGGACAAACCTACTCATGTGAACGAGTTACTATGGCTTGAATTAGCAAGAAACTTCCAACAGCTTAGGAGTTGTGGCTGGTCTTGTACTTGCTCTCAGTTAAAAAATGCTAAATACTGTGTTAGCTGAAATCACTGTCATGATTTACTTGACATTTATGATGTTATTACAGCATAAATGAGATGTTGCTTATCAGGTAAGCCACAGTATCAGTGTGAGTGCTCCTTGCCTATTACACATGTTTTTCTGTCTATTCTCAGCATTAAACGATCAACTCCCCCATCAAGCTTAACACAAGGCCATAAAACTCCTAACTTGACTCTGGATACAAGATGCTGTTCCAGCATTAATTCTTCACAACACTGCTCTTGGGGCATTAAGAAGTTTCTAGAACAGACACAATTGAGTGAAATTTTTGCAGAAAAGATACTATGGGCAATTACATTTAAAGAATTTTTTTTTTTCATTAGAATTGCACAAAAACATAAAACATCAAAGAATGCACAAGAACTTGGGAAGTCAAAACAAGCAAATTCCAAATGTCTACAGAAGAAACATTTTGTGCAGCCACACACCAAAAAGCGGGACTTCTTTTAATAAGCTGCAGAAAACACGAGGAATAATCATGTTGCTTCATATTTTGAGGTCAGAGGTTTTTAAAATCACTATTATCTGCAAAGACTGCTGTAAAACTGCATTAAATGTGTTTTCAACAGACACTAACTGAAGAATGAAAGGGATATCACAATGCTATTTGTCCTCCTTTAAAATAAACTTAAATGAAATTGTAGATGACAATCATTTGAGCGGTTGAGTTGAGGTGAATTACACAAAATACAGCTTAGACTAACAGTTCATAGCACTTGTCACCATGAATAAACCACAAAATGCGTTTAAAAACTAAGCAGCACATTTGGCATTTCTAAGACTAATGCTGGAGGGCAACTATTTCGCTGAAGTGGGATGCTAGTTTTGACACTATACTTGAGAGTCCAAGAAGAGACTAAGTCACCACATTCACTTTAGCTAGACAGAAGTTAATCTTTGGTACTTTAAGGGTATGCTTTGATTGTCACTGCAGGTTAACTATACCAAGAAAAAACACTGCGAGCTTTGTGACACGGAGTATCTCTTTTAGTGGTTACACCTACAAGACATCTTCATTTTGTTGATAAAGTATCTCCACAAGCTATTAATGGCCTGATACATTTAAACTACTTTTTTCTTGATAGTCACAGATTTTGTAAGAATCAAAGTAGAACACAATTCAAGACTCTAGACTCTAATTTACAAAGTAAGCAGCATAGAAGAGAAAATAAAATAAAAAAAACACCTGGCTCACCTTCACCAGTAACTCTTTTTTGGCTAATGAACTGCATCTTCAAATGAGACAGAAATGCTGTGGTATTATTTGTGCCTCTTTACTGATTTGATGACACCAAGATGATCAAAGATTTTAATTAGACAATTTCAGGTGAACAAAAATCACTGTCAGTTGAAGCAAACATAGTTTGTAAGACAGACTTCATTTAATCATAAATGTCATAAATGATAGGTAGAAATCAAAGCCCTTCATAAAAATGATATCTATATTGACAAACCCAATCTATTAATTCCAGTGCCCTGCCTTGAACAATCACAATACAAACCAACTGTGCCTTATGTATGAGTATCACTGTACTAGTGATGAAAACCACTTTGGGAACTACTGACCTACCATGAAAAATGATACAGGTATAATTATGATTCTTCTCATGAGTAAGTATGCTAAGCTATTATGAAACTCACTAAGCAGCTTTACTCCTCCATTAGGTGCTTACCATGGCAGATGGAAGTTATATTAGGCTTGCATTGGTATAAGTGAAAGCTTTAGCAAAAATGCACTGGAAAATTAATTTGTGGAGGAAAGAAGCTCTTACTATGCAGAATACATAATGAAGATTAAAAGGTGTAAGAACAGTGAGTAGTTCCTCCAAAAATATAGATACATAAAGTCAAGAACCTCACAGATACCTCAACATTCACAATATTTACATTTCATTTTTGAAACCTACACTGTTTATAATGGGGTTTCAAAATTTGACTGAAGACTTTTTTTCCCCTTTATTCATAGAATTACTTGGGTTGGAAGAACATCTAATTCTTAAAGACCAGGTAGTTCCAAACTCCTGTCATGGGTGGGGACATCATCTGCTAGATGTGAAACTATTTTCTTCTCATAAAATAAATCTATTTCAATGTAAGTTCTGAAATCTAAAAGTGTGCCATTTGACTCATTTCTTAGGAAAAACATAGCATTTTTGCCAATAGTAACCAAAGACTGGAAGAATCAAAAGTGCGGCTTACACCAAGATCACAGCAGGATCTCCTCTGCTAAACAACCTGAATTTTTCTGCCGGGAAAAAATGTATCTGCAGGAAGCATATAAGTGCAGGAATCCACTCACTCCTCAAGGAAGTTTTATTCCTCTATGTTGTAAAAGGTATTGAGTTACATAAAGAAAGGATTAAAAGAGTATAACTGATTCACTGCATTTTGCATAAGCAGATATCAATTTAAGATAATTACAAACAAGAAAAAAAAAAAGGATAAGCATACTGAGAAATGCTTTAAATAGCTAAAAATATTTTTGATGACAGGAAATCTTAATAAAACCATTACCAAACCAAAAAAACCCTACCCTCCTACTCACTTAAATTCATTTGCAGTTTTATCAGCATAAGGTTTCAAAATGTCATCCTTAGACACAGAGGCCTAACAGTCCTGGATCTTGAATGAATTGAAGTGTGGAATCCAGCAAGAGTTTAGTTATAATCTAATACCATCACATTTCCACAGAATTTGATATAGAGACTATCACTCCAAATGAGAGAAAATCATTAACTGAAGAAAATAATTAATACACCACAGATAAATTTTTTCATGCACCTCACTGGCACTGAATTTATTTATCTGACTGAATACCACTCATCCAATGTAAACCAATTCTCCTCACCACCAAATACACTTTAACTAGGGAAGCAGTGTTTTTCCAAAAGTTGCAGAACATCCATGAAGAGTAAAAACAACACTCAAATTATTCTTCAAGGAATCCTTGATCTATAGCAATAACATTTCACTTTATTTCCAAAACATTTTGACAAGAAAAAAGCTCCTGAAAACACCTGGCTGTTTCTTCAGTTAGAAAGAACTTAGCAGCAGAAACGTTTGATTTGATTTTACATTTTGAAAGCAGTTTAAAAAAGCATGAGTGCTCAATGCATCTTTTCTCCTCATGTTAATAAACTAGCAATCTGTCAACAACTTCTTTTATCTTTGAACTTTTGAAAAGGAGTCACAGGACGTGACAGAAATATCCAGGCACCTTCAGACAATGGGTCTTGGAAATGTAGCTTTCATTCTTTAAGCACATTTTGAATAATTACAACTGTGTATAGTCAAGCTCAATAGTACAGCTGTGTAAAAAAAGAAATCAACCTAAGAGTGCAAGACTTAATATAGGCTGTCTTTAATATAATGAAACCAAACTCCTTGACATAAAGGTGATGGATAGAAAAACTGGCAGAGTCAAAAGAAAGCATCTTTTTTCTTGGTCATGTTTATTGCACTTTGGATCAGTGAAATCACTATCCAGCTTCCAGCCCAGACAGGGAATCCAGGCAGGAAGAGATGACACAGAAGAGTTTTCAAACAAAACCCTACAATGTCTCTCCCTGTCTCAGGGAAGAAACAGGATCTAGAAAGACACAAGGAATAGCTAAAACAGCAGTCCTGATTTCTAAAACCTCCACTTATTTGCATGAAGGAGTAGTGAACCAAAGTGAAAATTTTCAGTCAAGTACTAAGTTGGGCAAAACATTTTGAAGAAAATGAGAAAATAGTTAGGTTCTCTTTTCACTAACTATAATTAGCTCTTATTTCTTTAATAAGGGCTTTATGCTCTCCCCAGGAATCCATCTGAGAAAAGCACGACTATATGCTCACATTCCCTACACACAAACTACACACCCTTAGACTAAACACAAGATACACTACCTAAAAAACACACATTGTATCTCAGTCGGAAACGCTGGTTTTATTTTTTTTTTTTACTTTGTCTCCCTTTCAAGCCTGTGTAAAAGCAGTGATACAGGCATCAGACTCCTTGCTGTTAAAAAAGAATTAATTCACACCACAGTTCTGTTCAATAAGTTGAGTCTGCAGTGTTCTTTCCTCAGGATATTAATCTTTCTAAAAGCATTCTTGGTCTTCTTCAGTGTTACCATCTAATAGCAGTAATTACTTCTTGTTCTGTGTTATCAGATGTCACAGGTATTAAATGACTTTTTTTTTGTCATTGGATTGAAGTATCTAAAGAAGATTTTCTTTAAGAAGCAATCCCTGACAAAAGGAAGCACATGAGCTCTGGTTTATACAGCTGCGTTTGCAAAGACAGATGCAGCAGATGTGCCCACAAACATAAAGTCATTAAGGAGGTCAGAAAACTGCACATCCCTTCTCTGTGTGCACTCCTGCCTAAACAGAGACTCAGAAGCTACATTCACATGTCAACCTTCTCCCACAACATTATGCAAATGAGGTATTTAATAACTGGAGGTAACTGAATTAACAGTCTTTAGTAGATTGGCTTGGATTTTTGTTATAAAGGGAACTATGATACCATCATTATATATGGGATATCATGACTGGAAGACAAAATGTGCTCCTAAGGACAATCCAGAAAGCGTAGCAGAAAATAAACATTAGGATTTTTAATTATATATATGCATTCACAGTATATCTTCATCAATTGAAATTTAATCACCTTTTTACAATTTAGAGGAAAAGGCAGGTTTTAGGGTAGTTAAGCCATGTATCATCAGTACCATGAAGCTAACCTATCAGTTATAATAGCTCCTATAAAATACCAGAGTGAAATTGCAATAAGCCTAGAAAATGGGCTACAAATCCCAGATATGCTCAAGCAAGCAGTGAACCAAAAATAAAAATAGGTAGATAGGACGCCAAGAACTAGACAGCATTCATCTAATTCATGACCGCTAACAGCAGAGATCATAGGCCAAGGTTTTAAAGAATCTTATTCAGCTCAAATGGCAATTATTGGACAGGAACTTCAATTATAAAAACCTGGCCTCTTCAAAATGTTAAATTTCTAGCAGTTCCTTTCTATTCTCTCCACATATAACTACTCTTACATTTCTCAGAAGCACCTTATGTTGTTTAGACAAATTTAAATTTGAGATCATTTAATGTTGCCAAATAATAAGGAGCATCCATGTTGTAGTACTTATTGTCCTGGCCTATGCTTATTACCCCGATAAATAATCTCTCCCACACTCTCTTCCTCTACCAAACACTTTTCCTATAAGAAATAGATAGACTGTGCTATAATTAATACATTTTAGCATTTTAATTTAAAAAGGAAAATTTTTTTCTTCTCACCACGCCCTCCTCCAAAGGAAAAAAATCATAAAAATTAGAAACTTATTTCAGAAAAAAGCTGTGGGAAAAGCCAATTATTAGATTGTACAAAAACGCAAGGACAGTTGAATTTTTACCTCCTCTTATAAACACTGGCTCCAGGGCTGTAGGCACTAAAAAACCCCAAGCATCTTGTTTTGTAGTTCCAGTCTTAGTACAGGCTCAGTCCAAAGAAATGCATGATGTCCATGGCTGGTGCATTGACAACCTGCTTTAAATTGTTTTGTATATACCTTTCCCCAACCATACAGATGTAAACAAAACAAAAGAGAACAAGCACACATTTTTCAAAGCACATTTTTGGGATAAAAAATGTAAAATAACCTTGAATTGTACCACAATGCATCCTAGATTTTGTTTTATTATCAGAAAAAAAATTGGTTTGATTTTTATTGTAAAAGAGAAGTGAAATGTGTTTTCCTAAGTAGGTAAAATATATACTAAAATGGTAACTTATACACCCACACCCCTGCACTGAAAACCTTTTCCTTTGCTTAGCTCCAAACAAGAGCTGAGAAACAGGATCAGAGACTTTTTCTGCAGTGGGAAGAGTCAGAGTATTTCAAAAGAGCAAACACTATCAGGCAGCAGTGGCCCTGAGTGTTACTGTTCCATTACCTATCTAGAACATCAGGGAACAAGCATGAGAGGAATATGCTTTCTAAAAAAACTCTCTGAGAACAGTGCACATGAGTTTGCAATAATGAGAACACCTACCAGTGCATTCTGGTTTCCTGAAGCCTTTTTTATGTTTCTAGCTGGCATTCCATGAAGATGACTACATCTACTCTGGAAACCTACAAAAAAGAAGCACAAATTGATTTAAGAATATTTTCCCTACCACAGGACTAATAATATTCACCATTACATATCAATCTATTAATATGAATTCTGTTAAACAAAACCATCTTATTATTGTCAAACATTGTACTGGTGGAAACAAAGAGCACAGAAAGGGAAAAGTGAGAGAAAGGTAAGATGTCAAGAAAATTAACATTTCTGCAGCTATTCTTACTGCCATCCTGGATCTATGCACAGGTGGCTGTATAAGCAGAGTATACTGAACTACAGTGGGAAAGTGATTTTTGCATCGCTTACAATTGTAAACGTTAAATCTGGCAAACCGCAGAGATCAAGTCCTTCAAAACAATTCCAAGTGCCTCAGCAAAAGATTCAATACATTTAGTGTGCAGAGTAGTTTAAAAGTGATTTGACCACTGCTCACTTAGAAGGTCTGTATTTGAATGTGAAAGCAGATGCTTGTGGCAGAGGACGGTGCAGCAAAATTCTTTGGCTGCAAGATGAGGTCTGACAATTCAGTCTTTGGACAAGAGTGCATTCCTAGATGTAAATGCAACCTAACAATGGCAGAATTTACCTTTGGTCAAGCTGGATCCACAACAGTTGAAAATACTTCAGAAATAAAAAAAAAAAGGGTATTTTCTAAGTTACAACCTCAATCTGTGCTCTAAAGGAAGCCCTTCCTCTTTTATACAAACAACGTGGCCTGACCATAAAGCAAAACAAAGCATAAAGCAAAACAAAGTCTTTCCAGCCTTTGAATTAATGAACTTCTATAGAATTCTATACGTTATAGCAGAAGCCAGGAACAAAATAGAATATCAAGTTTCATTTTAAATAACCCTGAAAATTTCACAATGCAAACACTGAGACAGCAAATAAAAGAGCAGGCTATCAAAATGAGCTGTTATACACCAAGTTTTCTAATAATTGCCTTTGAGTTATTTCTCTCTAATGATATCTTAAAATTAAACAGTTCAAGGAAACAAATGGGTAACTCCAAGATCTTGTCCACATTTTACATATTTCACAAAATCCACAGATACCTTTCTACTGTACCCAAGTGATTCTACAGCTTGCATTTGCTCGATAGCTACTTACCTCTCCTCCCAGAACGGGACATAAGAGGGAAAGTACCAGTTAAGATACTTTCAAAGACTGGATCTGGCAATTCTCTCTCCAGTTCTGTGGAGTCTTCTTGTTCCCACCATGGAAGGACCCCCGTAATTCCACATGCTCCACCAGATTCATTTTCATGAAACCAATCACTCTGCTCATCATCACCTGTGTGAGGGCAGTATTCCCAAATCCCCCAGAAAAGAGGGAGGAGCAGAGAAGATAAAAATCAGATGTTACCATCAATAAATACTCAGACAGGATTATTATTTCTTTTGCTTTATAGCTGTATAACAATTACTCCTATATAGCAGTTTTATTTGGAAAATGTTTCTCAATAGCATGACAAGCATTGCCATCAATGAAACATCATAAAACGTAATGTTTTAAAACCAATTTACAATAGTGAAAACAATAATAAACTGGTTAATCCTTTTGGCAATAACTGTGGGGAAATCCATTTAAGTTACTGCACTTTACATATTAACAAAAAAACAAGCCTTAATCTCCTGCAGGGAATTAAAAGGTATAAAACTGAAACTAGTTCTTTGCAGCTGATAATGGTATATAATTAGCTTAATTTCATGATTTGTATGGCTAGTAAAAGGGGAAAACAATCATGAACAGATGTGACTAAATGAAGTTAATCTGATTAACTTCATTTAGAAATAAGTTTTGAAAAAGTTGATTTTAAATGAAAACTGACAGTATCACATGATTGAGAATTATACCACATTATACCACAAAGCTGATCATTTTTACTGACAATATTTATCTATGCAGATTTTAGACACCTGGTTTTAAATTAAGAAGCAAGACTAGACTGAAAATCTGATCTTAAAATTAGCTCAAACACACTGGCAACTAAAATCAATTGTTTTTTTCCAACATGTTGTTTCACACACACCATGTAGTTTAGGAAGATCAGGAAATATCTTCAAAAGAGATGGTAAATTGCCTTTCCTCCACCCAAAAATCAGACTAAGCATGTGTTGTATATTTTATTCTACTTCAAACTGTCCAAACCATGCCTCTTTATTTCTGTATATAAATTATTTGCTTGACATTTCATTTTTTATTTGGAGATAAACTAAGCAATATACAAGTGCAAGATTTATCAGACACAAATTTCCAGAATAAAAAAGCATTTTTGCAAAATATCGTTGTCACTTGATGCCACAGTGTAGAAATAGAAATGATGAAAACCAAAGCTAAAATTTTGGGGAAAAATAACATTCATCACACTTTCTCCAAATAAATTTTCACTATGTAAAGAATATTTGAGATCAAGCACAGGTGAAAATGTCTGTAAACATTCAATCAGGACAAGCAGTTCAACAAACTATAGAAAAATTAAAGCTCTTCACTGGTCAGTTGCAGCTGAAATGGGATCCTTACACCTTTAATGATCACTACTAAAAGCAAAATTAGCAGAGGCTACAGAGCAGGAAGTCTTAGATGGAGGAAGGGGAAAACAAAGGTGAAAAGAGATACATAGGTCAAAATAAGATTTAAATTTCTTTGCATTCCTGAAGCATTTCAGACTGCTATCCCTATTCACTCTAATCCTCATTTTTAGCTATGACATTTCACAAAGGCATTCACCACGAATTCTATCCTCATTTTGTGAGCCCAGGTATGGGCTCTTTGGAAGAAGTCTAAGAATACTTAATAGGGACAGTGGTGGTGGAAGGAGAAGCACACCTTTTAATTACACTGGTCTGTAGTTCAGAATTAAGGCTGAAATCCTTTGTTTTGATTTTACAAACTTTTATGTAGTTAAACTTTGTCTCAATATTTTGTCCTGAGAGCTCTAGACACTTTGACTAACAAGAAATACCATCAGGAGCTCAGAAGTAGTCTTGTTACACATAATTCATCTATGAAAGCACATACAGAATTCTCAAATGGGGTTCCATGATGAGCTCAGGGACAGAAGCCTGTAAGAGGTAGGCAAGGCACTCTTGAAAGAAAGCTACAATTTAACACTGGGTTGGTGGACTGCAGAATAAGGCAAAGAGCAGCTGTAGAAGTAAACTGGGATCTTTGCTATATGCCCAACAGCAGTTCTTTGGGAAAAAAAAATTAAATTATTTTTCCTTTTTGTGCAACAGGAATATTAGTATGTTAAGCAACTATCTGTTAAGATACCTTACTTCTGTGCTGTTTTACAGTTCCCTAAGCACTTACATTGCTTACTGCCAAAGGCAGGCTTTAGATCTGAACCTCTTAGACTTTTTCCACGACAGCAGAATCCAGGTATACTTATTTTTAGCTACCTTGTCTGTGAAATTAAACAACTCTGAATCCTCTGAGTATTTAAAATCATATTATCACCTTGAAGCAAGCATAAACCTATTGCTACTATCCTTATCCAGGTGAGAGCCCTCACAGGCATTTTGTTGCTCCACCTTGAAGAGATGCCATTTTCAAAGAGAGTCAGGGAAGACACTGCATTGAATCAATTCTTCACCTCATACATGTGGACAATAAAACACAGAGACCTCCCCATGCAAGAGTTTGGTAACCAAACACTTGGATTTTATCCTATTTAATTTGCAGCTCTCAGAAGACAGCACTGTAATCATAGCAAATGTGATCTTAGGAAAATTACAAATTCAAAGCAACATTTTTGACTTCCAAAGATTCACTACACTGTCCTTTCCTCGTAGGGATGCTGATTCAGCACAGGTCTACAGCAAATTATGATATTTTTCCAAAGTACAGGTTAGGTAGAAAGACCTCCAGATCTCCAAAAATAGAGCCCATGCATCCTCCTAAACACATGTTTAAAATGCATCAAACTTGTTTGTGTATAATGCTAATGCTTCAAAGAATTACTTCAAAGTAATTTACATTCAATTATAACTGTACTGCTCAGTACAATAGAGTCAATTTAAGGCTCAGAAAGGTCAACTTCAATCCCAAAATTTCAAGGCCAGTTTCTGGCTTAATTTATTTAGTTATTTTTAGGCTATCCCCTTCCTTCAATTACTGTTTCCCTAATTTTCACTCTATATTACTGTGTCTATATATTTATCTACTTACTACTCCATGTTAAATTCCTTGCCTTCTTCTCTCAGAAGTTTAGAAAATGACTTACGTGGGCTTCTGGTGGTTTCTCTGTGGACACAGAGACCATCTACATCACTGTAAGTTTCATGTGCAGGAAAGCTTCACCTGAATCTTATTTCAGCTAAAGCAGTGCAGGATTACAACAAATTTTCCACTGCACACAAATAGAGTGTTTTATCCCTCTTCTTAGTTTTACTTCAAATGGTCAGACCACTCTCAGTAACAGGGGGTACGTGTGCTTGCCTGTAGCAACCACCACATACTTTGAGAGGTTGCTGTGAGCAGAATTTGGCACCAGTGTCATATAAACACCATGCAATACTGTGCTGCTCGTTATCCACCAACCCACACACAGAGAGCAAGAGCACAGTGCCTGTGAATATTCCAGGATTTTAGTCTCATTTCCAAGACCAGTGTAGCTCTTTCTAGGTAAAAAACCTCCCACTGCTACCAGCTGTAATCATAATTTGGAGACATAAGGAGATTCACCGCAACACATACAAGGAGTTTAAGGAAAGCAGAAGCTGAAGTTACCCATTCACACAGGCACATTGCATCTTGCACTTCATGCTCTACAGAGCTATCTTGGTAAAAGGTATATATATTATATAAATAATATACTACAGAAATATTTAGGATTTCAACTACGCAGGTCATATGCAACAACTTCATGTTATTTCTTTTTCACTTGCAAAGACTATAAATTTATTTGCCACAACAGTTCAAAGCTGCTGTGATTTCTCTTTGCATTACACACTCTTTCATATATGGAGAAACACACCCTGTCACCTGCAGCTACTGACATGCTATACAAGGTCCAAATTAGTTCCTCACTAGAATTCTTACACTGAATCAGTACTGGGTCATCTTCATAAAGGACACAGTAATGAATATATGTTTAATCGTAAAATAATGAACAGCTATTTTTAAATGCTTAGCCACATTCACAGTGGAATTCTGACATTCCCTGACCTTCTCCAGTTTTAACTGTTTAACACTTTATTAACATAATACTCCTTCCTGCTTGCTTAGATCTTAAAGGACATTTCAAGTGCTGCATGTCATGATTTAAGAGGTCTTAAGTCAACTTTGAATTTCTCTAAGTCTACGAGTAAGTGTAGAGCAACTAGGAATGCAGTGTGTTTTATTTGCTATATCCATGCTATAAAACTCATTAAAGAACTACTTGCAATTTAATCATTTCTTCCCCCAAAACATGGTATTGTCCAGTAGTGTCTGAATAACAATAGTTTTGTTAACATTGTGTTGAAAGCTTAATTTGTAAAGTGCCTTTGTAAAGCAGAACAGTGAAGTACCTTGAAACTGCAGGAGATCCTACCAGTTAGGCCTATCATAGGGTGGTATTTTATGTTGCAATATAAAACTAGACATTTTGGTTCAAAATTCTTCTTGTAAAATTTTTCTACAGCAGGCACAACTCTGTTTATCATATTAAAGTTCTTAGTAATTGCAAAATTACTATTAATGAAATAGTAATTCATGAAATTCATGAAATTCAGCCATTCATGAAACTGCTACTAGGAACAAATGGAAAGAAGAGGAAGAAAAATGGAAGTCATAAGGATTTCTCATACATAAGCTTCAGCTGCTGTTCAGGTGTTTCAATTACTTTGTTGGCAGGCTGTCCTACCTCCATACTCAAGAGCTTGATAGACTCACAGTATTTTGGGTTTTTTCCTAACTATTAAATCTTATTCCTAAATTGCCCAATTTGAAAACTTCTGAAAAAAATACAATCCATAAAAAGTCATTTGAGGTTTGTTAATAGTCCAGCAGCTACCTTCTTCCCTGACTGTACCTGCACTAAGCATTTTCCATGATCTTTAAGCTTTTCCTGACTCACTCATCAGGGTATGAAATGTTTCACAGAATAAAAACATTTGCCACATTAGGCCTGCCAACATAGAGCACCAATTACTTCTGGCAGAAGGTAATACCACAGTGGGATGAGCACAGCAAGAGAGCTGCTTTTCCCCTCTCATATGACTCAACATAAGCACTTGGATAACTTGGAAAAGAAGGACAAAAACAGCTACATGAGGACTTCATGGGAACAAAACAAGTCAAACAAAAAAGCTTTACAACTAGAAAAGAGAAAGAGCATAGAAATTTTTAAAAATATTAGGAGTCACACCACACATTAGAAGTTGAACAGAGGATTTTGAAGTCTCAGCAATTTTCTCTTATCATAGAAATTGATGACAATTAAAATGTATCTAGCACTACCCCCAGTTAAAGCTACATCTGTTTTTCTTGAATTAAATTATAAAACCTGAAACCCTTATGAAAGTCTGTCTGCACAAGAGTACAGTAACAGTAATGGAATTTATTTCCATACCCTTTCTGAAAAACATTTGGAAAATATTAAAGGTTGTGAGGTCAGGAACTTCATGGAGTTCAGAACTAAATACTCAACCATTTAACTGATCGGCCAAATGTTCCAAGAAACTGCTGCTTTAGTCACTTTCCTGTCTACAATGTCTGTCCCATAGGATGAATACACTTTGGGAATTAGTTTTATAAAGACTGTTTGTCTGCAATAAATGAGATGTGGTTCTTAATCTCAGAAACACAAAATGAACAAACGTTGTCCAGAAGAACAGGAATCTCTTGTCCTCTGCT
Organism: Climacteris rufus; assembly: GCA_013398175.1. Taxonomy (NCBI): domain Eukaryota; kingdom Metazoa; phylum Chordata; class Aves; order Passeriformes; family Climacteridae; genus Climacteris; species Climacteris rufus. Next base: position 216,767 of record VZRZ01005377.1, read on the forward strand.
ACCCAAACTTCTAAGGGATGGCAGACACATAATTTAAACCAAGTATTTCACCAGGAAACATTAATCTCTGGATCTCCATTTGACTTAGCAGAAACCTGAAGTAAGAAGGCCAGAAAATGTGAACTACAAATGAGGTCAAGATACTGATGTTCTGAAAAAAAAAATATATATATATACACACACACACGTATACATGTATCTCCTGGGGAAGGGACATTGGTAAGACAGGAATCAGAGTCTAGCTTTAAAAACAGAAAACAAAATCAGCCAGTTCTTTTCTGAGTACATTTTCATCCTGTACTCTTCCCATTTTGCTTATCTCACCTAGGCTTTTCCTTTGCTTTTATCAGATTTACTTTCTCCTTCCTTCATTCTTGTAAATTTTGCATGTGTCTCAGTTCAGTTAAAAATTAATTTACAGAGATAAAATAACCTCACCTTACTTAAGGAGAGTACAAATTACTAGCAATTACTATGAGGAGGAAATAAGCATTATTAGAAAATGAACAATTTCGGGTTTGCAGTAGGATCTCTGACAGTACTTTAATGGAAAAGTTTCACTAAAGCAAAGCTATTACGCAGATCTAAAAGTGACAGAGGTCCAATGTGAAGCTAATGGTCTTCTGATCATACCCACAAAGTAATTCAGAGTAGAGATTAAAAAAATAACGTTTAGTCACGACAATGTCATTTTCAGGTTTAATTATTGCTGGTTTTTATATTTCAGAATACTATTTCAGGTCTATTGCTTTCTGCTTGAAAATTGCAATCAAACTGAAATAAGATTAAAAAATCAAATAGACAAAAACAAGAACTACAACTTTACAGTAAAGAACCAACATTATAAAAGGTAACACCACACCAGTGAAAGAACACTGTTGGTCATTGATCCCTCCCATTTTCTCTTCTCATAAAATACATAAGAAAAACAGAAAGCAACTGAGATGTTTTCAACTATATTATTCAACTATTTAAATAATTCAGTTCAGGATTTGAGGACAGAAATATTGATAGAAATGTATCAGAAGGGTAGTTAAAAATGTATTCAATTAGGAAATGTGATAGATCATATTATATATATAGAGGAAAAAAGTTTTAATGAAATCAAAGGAGAAATTCAAATCAGGAAATAAAAGCAAATCTTTTTGACTTGTCTCAGACTTAAAGCATTGAACTACTGAACTTAAAAGATCAGTCTAAACTTTCAAAGAGAACCTAAATGCTTAGAAAAAAAATATGAGTTAGCACAACTGAAAACAGATACTCAGACTGACAAGTTATCGTTGAACAAGGAAGGTAACACTTCTGTTTTAAGTAAAAGAAAATCCTCTCCCTACTGTAATAAAAACAAAACAAAACACAAGCCAGAAGAAACTGAATTGGAAATTAGAGAAAGAAAAGGAAAAAACCCTAAACATTCTTTTAACCTATATTTGTGGAATGGGTCAGAATTTGTCTTCTTGCACACACTCAAGTAACCTTTGGCAAACTGCATAAGACAATATTCTCCATTACCATGAACTTGAAATTTCCAACAGCAAAGCAAGTCTTAAACACTTTAGAGACCATTTTTTGCCTCATTTTTGTATACTGTCCAAGACAGCAAGTTCCTAGTCAATCATAGCACAATATAGGTAAATGTGTTGCAATAAAGACCAAAGCTGATAAAAACACCAACCTTATACTTCCATCCTCAATACTTTTATCACATAAAAACATGCGAGAACATTATGCATACTAAAGGAAAAGTTACAATCTTCACTGCATTTCAGATTAAAGAAATTTTTTTCAGAGGGAACATGTTAAACAGCTCTAATCTCAATCTTAAAACTGCAGAAGAAGTAGTTTGTTTTCCTTTCCAAACAAACTACTAAATGAAAAAGTACTATAAAATCCTGCCCTATCACTTTGGAGGAAAAGAAAGAAAAAAGCCACCTCAAGAATAGCTTAAGAAGCACTACTACAATCAGAGTCCTGTCAGAAAACTGAAGCCACAGAGGAATTAAAACTTAGGATAGATGATTTTTAGGAGATGCTCAAGTTTTAAGTAAACTTATATTACAAAAGTTGCTTCTTAAGACAGCTTTTGATTAAGCCACACATTCCAGACACCCTCTGATAATATTTTTAAAAAAAACAAAAAAAAACCAGAAAGCAAGCTATACGTGCTATACTTCAACTCATTAAAACAGTAATAGCAACTGAAACACAGTAATTAACCTATGAAATAACTTGTAACGCTTACAGAATTTCAACTGATGTGGTTTGAGGGGTGGAGAAGGGAAAGATTGTTTCAATACCTTGTCTTCCCTCATCATTGGTAAACAAACCAGCATCACTGCTGCTCAGACTGCTGGATTCACTGTAATAAGAGAAAGAAAGAAACAGATCAAAAGAACAATTGATCTTTCAGTCGTAAAATTTTAAGGAGACAAGGCTGTGCTCAGATTGAACTTAAGCCCAACAGAGATCGGAGAGAAAATAGGATGATTTTTTTTTTAATCAAACTGCAAATATCCCAGTTCCATTAACTACAAAGCGTATTATTTTTGGCACATAAAACCATGGGAATCTAATGGTACCCTGACAGTAAGCCAGATGTGACTGCAACGAGGTGCTGACACAATTGATGCATTTTATTATCTGCTTCCATCAAATGCTCACTGCTCCCTTCTTATGCTGTGCAATTCAGCTTGATCCTGGAACACCACTGCTCAATAAAATAGGAAAAGTCTCAATCAAAAGCAGCCTAAGCCTTCCTTCAGCACATGAAATATAAGAGTCTGAAAATCGAATTACCTTTCTGAACATCATTTGCAAATATTCTGGAAAAGACACTGCTTAAGGTTTCATGACACACTACTCAGGGAGAACAAAAAAAGTTTATAAGAAAGGTAGCCAATTAAATCAAAACAAAGGTCACCCTCAAGAAAATAAGTATGATTCATGGTCGTAACATCCACATAAAAAAAACAAAGTACAGTTTACTTTTCTATGACTTCCAGCATGGCCTTAAAATTAGAATGCCTGTATACAACATGCACACACCTCTGAATTCAAAGACATGAATAGGTATTTAATTCTTTGCTGTATGCACAGTGTTACATACAATATTCCACATCTTTAAACAGTAAATCAGACTGATCTTTTAATAACACAGATCACAATTCATTGAGTTGCACATGAAAGGATTTTTTTTGTAAACACTTTATTTCGTTTTTTATCAATAAAGTAGCTCTGTTAAGGAGGTAATATTCTCAGAATAATTTTATCACATTTTACTTACTTTGAGATGTTAGAACAATTTGAAAAAAAAAACTCAAACACTTCAGCACACAAATTAAAGTACACGTTATAAATACTATGGCTATTCTTGATGTGGAATACAAGCTACTTACAAGAACTTTAGATCTCTTTACCTTTCTACACTTATTCATATTACCATATGCATCCTCTCCTATACTTGAAATCAACCGGTTTCAATTATTTTTAGGTGCTTTCTAATAAGAAATTATTTCCATTTTTATTTCTAAATAACTAGCACACTTCTGAAAATTATTTCCTTTTAAATTTTAATCTCTTACAAAAATAAGTCTCAGCTTCTTTAAAGCCTGTAATATGAATTACACAACATTAGTCTAATTTCTGTTTAATTATAAGCCTATATTCGTTTTTTGCATCTTCCTTTGGGAGGCATCCCAACAGGATTTGAAACACAATATGGCAGTGGGNAAAGCATATATATATATATATATACTTTATATATACTTTATATACTATATATATACTTCATATATATACTATATATATACTTTTATATACTATATATATACTTTATATATATACATATTCAGGCATAGCTCTGTGTTTGAAGATTGTCTTAATCTTTGCTGCATCTTAGGCTTATCCAAATTCTTGATGCATAAGAAATACTTATGCTATCTTTTATACATCATATAATCAAAACAGACTTAAGCACTTGCAGAATTGCCCTAGAAGCAAGATGTGCACGCAATGAGAATGGAACCACCTCTCCTGAGGGAGACCAAAACTTGAACTTTCTAATGTTTTAAGTGCTTGTAATTCCCTTTTAGCAAGCATCCCATCCTCACTTTACTTGTAATATAGATGGTTTTACTGTCCTCAGATTTCATTGAGCACAATTTAACATCAGCCGTTTCAAAGAAAAAAACATCCCGTCTTCATAGACACTTCTTGTCCATTTATTGTTTAATTGCACTTTTTAAAATGAAAGCCAGGAAAGCCTTTCAACCCTGATGTTCCAGACATTTTCTCCACCAAAATTTCCAATTTTGAGAACAGTCTTTTTAAAAATTAGATATTTTAATTGTGCGATAATTCTCACTGAAGGACTAGTCAGCACATGAAAACATAACCACTTGAAATTTACAAAAAATAAAAGAAAAAAATTCAAACTGTAACACTGGCACATCCATGGCAGCCACAGCATTCACTCTCCTCAGGCCACAGTCACATAGGGCAGGGATTACAGTCGAGATAATTGCTACATGGCAGTCATTTCACTGAATAAATTCAAAACCTCTGGAATTAATATATTAATAACTAAGTACATGAAAGCTGTTATGATGGAATTTATTTCCAGTTTTAATATAATTTTACACTGTATACTGCTAATTCCTGTGCTTTGTAATGAGAATTTTGCTCCCAGCAAGACTTCCATGAAAAAGAAAAAAGCCACAGACTCCTTTTAGTCCTATAAAATAGTGTGTGCAAGCAAATATTTGGAAGGAACGGCTATGCTATCCAAAAAGTTTCCACAGCTTTATTTCTACAGTTGTGGAAACAAATAAATCTTGTCATTTGCAGTGCCTATTACTAACAAGCTGTCTGGTACCTTGGTTTTATATGAGACACGGGAGCTTTGTCCTGTCCCCAGGAACTGAGCAGCTCCTGTTTTCCCCTGGCCACAGGTCAGCAGGTGGGTGCCTCCGAGCTTCACTACTACTTCTCTTCCAAAACAATGACTTGAAATTTCACCTCTTTTTAATCACTTCAAACACAAACAAGTGCCAAAGCTAGCGGGAATTAAATAGCACCCAGAACACCAAACACTGCTGACTTTGACTGAAACTGACCAAAAGCTGAGCATTGAGGACAAGGGAGGATAAGCAAAAGACAGGCTCTGATCACAAAAATCTCATTTCCAGTGCTTAAAACAAACCTCCCAGGAATTCATCTTTGGGATCATTTACATCATGATATGAGTTTGAAAACTCCTCCTACTACTTCTGAATCCTGCACTTAAAACCTGGTTATTGCTGTGTTTGGTATCTGAACACTCACATACAGAGATAAATGACTGCAAAAGAAATTTCACTTAACATTTTTAATGTGCACTTCAAAAACATGTTATTTTCAAATACTGTCATGTATACACCAAGAACTTTTCACTGGTTTTAGAATCAAGCAATTTAACTCCCATTAAAAATTACCAGCTTTGTTTTGTTTTTAAAAAACAAACTTGTAAAAATTTAATCCTTTTCTAAAAAAAGTAATTATTGAACTAAATTATTGCATCCATTATTGTGTACAAAACTAGAGCAGCTTTGTACACTTTTTAGTCTTCCTCTTCTGGCAAGTGCTGCTGGACTCCAAGTGTTACCCAAGATGCTTTGTTGGCTCTGTATATCTTGTGCAATCTCACCTTCCCTTTTAGAATCTCAGCTTTCACTTTCAGAACTACTCTTTTAAGAGTTTGCTGGTTCTTTCAAATTCTTCTGGCTAAGTGATCTCTAACAGTACAGGCACTATTGCATTTAACCAAAGTTAGATTAAAATGAGTTTAAATTATGCACATACAAAATATTCTGATACAGGATCACCTAAGAGGCTTAGATATGGTGGACTTTAATTACATTATGAAATGCAAGTTTTCTAATTCAGCAGTTTCAAAACTTTTTGGTACAGATAACTACTGGAAGAAATTTGGTAGAATGACAAGACTGTGACTCTACCATGTGTGTGAGCAGAAAATACTATGAAGATGAGAATGGTTTTAAAGACCATTTACTGGGGCCATAGACAAGCATTTGAGGTATGATTTGAGAAACTGCAGCATTTGGGGTAACAAAACATTAAGAATTTTGAAGTAGAAGATCAACTTTTAAAACAATAACATTTGTTTTGTGAAAAAAGATTCAGATTGACCTGAGAGCTTCTCCATTCTGGGAGTCTACAAGAGAATATCCTTATTGATCACTCTTCTCTCCACTCAAAAATTAGATACAGAATTTGCAAGCTGAAGAACTATTACCTTTTACCCCTGTATCATAAAAGAAAATATTTTGCAAATAAAACAGGTGACAAACTATGGACATATGATAAATTATGCAATGGTGCCTAGTTTGAAGAAAATTTTTTAACATCTGTCTTTAGGTCCCAAACTAGGAGGAAGAGACTCCTAGTATCATCAAATAAGAGAGAAGTTTTCTAAAGGCTTCCTGACAACACACACTGCGGTCTTGCATGTCAAAGTGAGATGTCTGAAGTTACACTGGCTGCCCTGAAGGGTGAGTGCTGCTTTAGTAATTAAAACATAAGGAACAATGTTTAAGGCTTGGGATTAATCCAGTTGTTCCAGCTGCTTCTTGTTCACAGGTGAAGGACCAAAGCTAGTGTGTAATAAAAAGATTTGGGACTTTTCTGATTGTAACTGGAGTTAGCCACTTATCGACACTGCTGTTATTACAGTAACCAATCTCACTGCTCTGGTCAAAACCCCTGGGTACTGTCTGCATCTCAACTCTACTTATCCAGTAAGGAAAAGACTTAACAGGTTATAGATAAAATGCCTACAAAAAAAACCAGGGACACTAGAGCTGTCAAGGAACTGATCAAAATTACATGTTTTAATATGTGTCTTTCTTGCTGACACTTCTGTATTCAGAACCTGGCACATGGAATAAACATAATCAGGCTAACCAGGCCCTGCAGTTAACATCCCTTGTGTATGGTGGAAAAATGACTTACACCTTACTGTGTTGTCAAAATAGTACTTTGGAAACAATTACCATTGTAGTATGACTGCTGTCTGGAATGGATGGATGAGGTGTACTGCCAAAGGGTCATCATTCGTCCGTTTTTCTAATGGTAAGCTCAGGTGTTTCTGAACTGTAAATTGGTTTTTGCATTTCGTAAATGATATATATCCTTGGCAACCTGCAGACTTTTTATGCCCATGACACATCAGAACATACTGTCTAAATGGTGACTCTAAACACTGACAACCTTTCTGATGAATAGAGATAACAATCAAAGCATCAATGTCTAGAAACTGGAAAAACACCTAATTCTTTTCTGAGATCTGTCACCAGTTGAAATATCCAGAAAAACCCACATTATTCATATGGATATTTTGTCATTCTTAATCTTTAAACAATTGGAATGTATTATGTCACAAAACTGTTTTCTTGGTTATTCCTCAGCTACATGACTCTATTTTATACTGAATTCCTTAACCTGAGCAACTAATATATAAAAAATAGTAGATGTAAAAAAATGAAGAGTCATTTGTTAAAACAGATACTACTGACAATAGAATTTTAACTCTGGAGTTGACAAAATATCCAAAGATTCCAAATACAGGCAATAGTAATAAAAGCAAACAAATATTACCCAAAGTTTCTGTAAAAAGGAAAAGAAAGAATAACCTGTCACTCATGTTCTCATCTGAGCCTTTTTGCTCCTCATATTCCATTTTGTCCTTATTTGCTTGATTCACTTCTTCATTTTCTATAACTACTCCTTCATCCAAAATTTCTGGTCCTTGTCGAGCTGCAGATACTTTTCTTTTTTTCACTTTGCTCTTGGCAAACTCTTGGTGTTGGTATGATTTATTGTTATTGTCCATTTCTTGATCTCTGCTGTTATCCTGCTGTTGAGTTATTGTCAGTGCATTAGAGACTTCTGATGGCAGATCTATTGCCATCCGTTTTACCTTTCTTCTCCTGCGCAAAGTTCTGTTTCCCAAACTGTCAACAGCCAAATCTGGTTCGTGCCACAGAGGCCTTTTGCCTCTAATGTTATTTAAGTTTGAGGAAGGCCTACGTTTAGCAACCAACAGCTGGTCATCAGAATCACTGTGGTCTTTCTTAGTAGCATGATTCTCCCTGTAGTCTTTGTTTGATTCCTCTAAGCTGGAATCAGAACCTTCACTTAGGCAGTGACCAGTCTCCCAGGGATGATGGGTGGTAAATGAGCGTCTCTTTCGTCCCCTCCTTTTCCTTGCCTGTCGCTTCAGAAGACAAGACACACTTCGAGAATGATCGCCAGTATCAGCAAAACCTCCTCGGGCTTGCTCTGAACTTTCTTCCAGTGCTGAGACCAGATCATGAACCAACTCCTCCATAGTCCTACTGAAATGCCTGTATATTTCAAGGGGAAAAAAACCACACAAGAAAACAATAAATTAATCAGAAGTATTAAGTATAAAATACAACAATTTTATTTGGCTAAATAATTTTAGTCACTTTAGCCAAGACAGTCAATGTCCATCCTGTAAGAATTATTCTATTTCTACTTTCTATTCTATTATGAGAGACAAAACCTTGCCAAGAAGTCCTACACAACTTGCAACACACCAGCATATGTTCCTTTTAAAAGGTATCTTCCCAAACTTTAGTCTTGGAAAGAAGAGGTGGACAGGGGGTTCCCCCACTTATTTCTGGCCTCACAACTCTAAAGTATTAAATGCAGTTTTCTATCACATGTAGGCACTTGCATCCACAGAATCACATGCTTGCATAAGGAAAAAAAAAACCACACACAGTGTCAGATTAAGGCCTTACCCTTTTAAATGTTTTGCTCCTTCCTCTTCAAATTTCACTAGCATTTAGCACGTCTTTAACTCAGTATGCTTCAGTAAGTTCACCCATGCATTACATGAACGTAATTACAAAAAACATTAAATGATTGCTGCTGAACTCTAATCCTTCTCTGAAGGCTGTGAACGTTCTCTATAAACACAGCAATCAGTCTCACATCACAACATCAGAAGACCCCTTTCCTTGAGGTAAAGCAGAGAATAATTTTCATGCTTGCTACTACATTATACCAACTGATACATATGGAAGACATTGTACATTCAGCTAGGTATGTAGAGGACATTTAAAAGCAAGACTCTTCCCTTTATTTTACAATATAAACGGCTGGAGGAATTTAAAATAAAGTTTTCTACCCATACTCAGTGGTGATATAGATGTACAGAAAATCTATACACATTGCACACAGCTTCCCTCTGCCACCACAAACTCCAACATTAAAGGTATTTAATGGTGATGGTTAAAGGGATAATCTTAAATATTAATGGGGGAACTGAAGAACATGTTTAAGAAGAAATCCAAGCTGCTCATGAAATATCTTAACTAAAGAAATTATATATTCTCCTTTTAAACCATTTTCAGAAATACTTATTTTAAACATTTCAATTGCAAGAAAAATAAAAGCACAGAAAGCAGTAGAAACATGTTTTGAACACTTGAAACTGTTGTGTCTACTTGCATTTATATCCCATACCTCTTTTCCTGTCCTAATATAATCCCTAGTCATATTATTACCTCACTGTTTCCTTCAGCTTTTAGTACAGCAGAATTATCTTGTCTTGTAAGTGGTGAAACAGCTCAGGAAGAGTGCTACACTTCCTCCTTAAGGCACTGGGTTCACAAGAACCAAAACATACAGAATCCCACAAAGATACTTCTCAGAAGAGAAAGAAGCAACAGAGTAGGAAAAGAATTCCAAACAAAGCTATGAGTTTCTGAAAATTCAGAAAGAGAAAAGTGAAAAACTGGAAGCCAATTAGCCTAGAAATTACTTGTAGACTTGTCATCAAAATTATTTAAAACTAATACTTTCTTTGACTTTTCAATGTTTCAGTTTACTAAGGAGGGTTTGAGAAGAGGGAGGTGTTTGGGTTTTGCTTGGAGTTTTTTTTGTTTGTGTATAGAAATACACAGATGATGCTTAACGAGATATATTAGCCCATGTTTCTTAGCGGCTCTAACTGCACAGTGGGAAGGGCACTCTCCTCTTGAGCCTTCCAGCTAAACACCCATGAAGACAGGTATCCTCACAGGTGCACACATCAGAAGTGAAATGCCCTCGAGATTTAAAGGACTTTGTAATACTTCTGCACTAATTTTAACACTTTCTGAAAGCATAACTCTTACAGGCAATTCCCCAATGCCTGCCCAGCCCTTCCTGTCACAGACTTTTGCACAGAAGTGGAGGTGCACTGCAAAGTGAACTAGCAGGCTTAAGCCCACATTTAGCTCTGCAAACCAATAGGTTTCTGCTAACCTGCCAGAATATGAACTAGTTTGCAGCCCATTCTGCTAGTGACCCTGCAGCACAAAGCAAAAGGAAGAGAAGACAGGGACACTAATGTCATACACCATAGTTTATGATTAATTCCTTCAATTCAGTATCTCCTATCTGTATGGGTAACTATATCACTAAAATCAATGTAGGTCCTAGAGTGGACATACCAATTTCCTCCAGATAATGGCACAAGTATGGTGGTAACATTGTCTTAGTTCCACAAAATACTTCAAGATCAAACACAATATATCCAGCACTGATTTTTGTACTTGAATGAAATTTGCCCTGAATACTTCCCAAAACACTGTCAATAAAGATGGTGCCAGATCAAAAGATGAAACTCAAGGAAAGTGAACACCCTCAAGTGTTTTTGAAGTAAATGGATAACAAGATTCTTAAAAGGGTCTGAGCAGTAAAGGGACTTAATTTTCAGCAGACTACAACTTTGAATATTATGCACTCCTGCAATTAACCTCTTCTACTGAATATCAAGTCTCTTCATTGCAACTCCTGAATTAAGATTTGTACACGGCAGCAACCTTATTTATCCTAAAAATTGCAGCCATGATCCAATGTATACTATAACTGTATCATAACTGATCTTAGGCAGATCAAACAAACAAATATTATAATTATTTTCAACATCTTTCCTTAGGATGATTACAAGAATTAGTTGATCAATCTGGGACAGTGAAAGCTCCACTGCAATAGATTGAGAACACAATCACAAAACACTTCAGCTCTTTTTTCTCATTGCACTTTCAACATGCCAGTGGGCCACATTAAAACACTTTCTCCTGAAAACCCCCAAAATCTCTTTTGCTTAATTTTATTGGTGGTCTCATTTCTCCTGCTATAACTGAAGAAAAAGAAACAAAGGCAGCAGCAGCCAGATCGAACAGTTAATCTGAAATCTATTTCCAAAATTCAGGAGAATATTTCTATTACAGCATTATTTATCAGACAAATTCAGTTTTGAAACTTTCTCTATTGTTCACAACCAGCTGTCAAGCTTGTATTCCAAACCTATGAAGCAATTTTAATCATCACTGCAGATGGTACTGTAAAAAAAATATTTGCATTTGAAACCAGTTGAAAAATAACCATGAGAAGTATTAAAGACATTACCAGTGAGTATCAGCAGTATTCAGTAAGATAAGAAATTTCAAAGGTTGTAACAATGAATGTAGAACAACATATTGAGGTACATAAAATATTAAGATGAGCCACAGTTTAGCACGACTCACATAAGGCTATAAAAATGCTGTTACAGCAACAGCCCACAGCTAGCAATAAAATGCAGTGTCCTCACTAGGAGAGGATCCTACTTTACTACAAGAAAATCTAGTTTGCCTACACTGACCTTTACATTTATCTGAAGCAATTTTAATGTAGTTCACCAAAGCTGACCCACTTCCTCTCTAAGCCTTACCAGAACAGACCATATAAGTTCTGTTTCCAGGAAACAACATAACTGCTTTCAGCTGCTCCAAAACAGATGACATAGCTTCTGCTCAGTATTAATACTCAAATTGAAAATCCTAATGGAAATAATGGGCACTCACTTTTACAGTGAAAATTAAGTACCATGAGTGTTCACCTCCCACCTGTATAACAATGTAGAGAACTGACTGCTCACAAAATACTTATACACACACTGACGGGAAAGTTAATTTAGTTGCACAACTCTTAAGGACAGACATTATCTCTCACCAAATCAACAGCTGCATTTACACTTACTTTCTAATTCTATACTTTTTCCTGTTAAACAGGACGGGGGTTTCTTGCAGCTAAATTTATGCTGCATCTATGCCTCATCAATTCTGAAAAGAACCATGAGTTTTTCTTCCTTCACAACCCACCTTGATCACAAGCTAAAAGCACAAGAAAAATCAAATAGTTGCTTCAACATCGGGACTATAAAACCTTAACTCCTATAATCTTTTCCCACATGGATTCTCTGATGTCTCGTAACACAGCTGTACTCACAACGTACCTTTATCTTCAGACAGGTACTAATTTGAATCCCACTTCTCCACCTCAGAAGTTATTTTCACAAAGCCTTACAAACACTACTTTTGAGATCTTTGCTTTATTAATGAGTGTGACTGAAATTTCGATTGAAGAGGTACAAGTATTTGGGAGGGAGCAGCACATGATAAATCTTACTTCCTTGCTTGAAGAATTTAGAGATTCAAAAAAGAGAACTATTATGGTTCTTGGAATACATAAAAGGAGAAGCAAAATGAAGCAACACAATTAAGTTAAAATTACTTAAAAGCTAGCAAGATACGATGGTAAATCAGGAAATCACTGATAAACCTAAGTTAGATAGAAGCTTATGTTTCCCTTCTCCCAGGTAACAAGACGAGGAAACAGCCTCAAGTTGCACCAGGGGAAGTTTAGATTAGATACTAGGAAACATTTCTTCCCTGAAAGTATGGTCAGGCATTGAACCAGGCTGCCCAGGGAAGTTCTACTGGACCTACTACCCCTGAAAGAGTTCAAAATATGCGTGGATGTGGCACTTGGGGACATGGTTTAATGGTGAACGTGGCAGTGCTGGGGTAACAATCAGACTCTGCAACAGAGGTCTTTTCAAACTTCATCATTCTATGGCCAGAAACTGAAGCTGTGCCTAGACTATTTAAACTCACCTGTCATTAAAAAGCCATCACTAAGAGGTGGACAAAGCATCCAGTTCCACATCCACGCCTATTTATGTCCTTCGGCACTATCTGCTGCACAACCAGGTATGTAACAGCTATCTACTGAGAATCTCCATACTCTCCCACTTCTGAGGATCTGCTTCCTGTAAAGAGCCAAGGCACTGGCAACACATTCACAGTAAATCTGACATGCAGGCCAATTAAACTTAATACAAATGTAATTTTCATACTATAAAATTAAAAAACGAGACAGCATCAGAGTAGTCACTTAGAGAAATTAAATGTTTTTGGCTTTCATATAGACAGCGTGAGCAGTTATAAAAGATGAGGACTCTTGAGGCAAGCCAGGATACTACACTGAAGCACATCTATATATGAAAAGGGAAAACCAAACCCAGGCTATTTTTCATCTTCAAGGTCTGCCAACTCTCCTTTCTTGCAGTTTGTTACGTGTGCATACAAACCAGTTTCACGAAATAACAAAAGTATAGGAGGATTTAGAAAAAAGTGAAAATTTATGGAAGTCGATGAGGCTCAATTAAAGACATAGTTACTACACTTGCTGGAAAGGTCTACAAACTTTTTCTTTACCAAACACACAGCTGCCATATATTTAAATGCATACAATGACAGTCAACTTTTTGTTTCTCCATTGACACACTATACATTCACTCTTGGTACGAACTCCATATTTGAGAAACTTCTTTAGACAAGTTCCAGAGTTTCCTTACAGAGTTTTCCTTCCTTGTCTGACCTGCTGGGAAGGCGCACTGCAGAGAAGCACCGGGGGCTCCTGGTGGACAACAAGTTGTCCATGAGGCAGCAGCACCCTTGTGAGCAAGAAGGCCAATGTTGTGCTGGGGTGTATTAGGAACAGAATGGCCAGCAGGTTGAAGGAGGTGATCCAGCCCCTCTACTCAGCCCTGGTGAGGCCTGCAATGCTGTGTTCGGTTCCGGGCTCCTCAGTGTAAGAGAGACATGGAGCTCCTGGAGGGCCATGAACATGATTAAGGGACTGCAGCATCCCCCTTACGATGAAAGGCTGAGCGGGCTGGGCCTGTTCAGCCTCGAGAAGAGACCACTGAGCCAGGACCTCGTCAGCTTCTATTGGTATCTGAAGGGAGGGTGTCAGGAGGATGGAGCCAGGCTGTTTCACTGGTGCCAAGCAATAGGACAAGAGGCAATGGGCAGAAACTGATGGACAGGGAGTTCCCTCTGAATATGAGGAAGAACTTCTTTCCTGTGCAGTGACTGTGCACTGGAACAGATTGTCCAGAGAGGTTGTGGAGTTTCCCTCACTGGAGATGTTCAAGAACCAGCTGGACACACTCCTGTGCTCTGGGATGACCCTGTTAAGCAGGGAGGTTGGACCAGATGTCCCACCTAAGTGTTTCTGTGATTCTGTCCTATACAATAGAAAATTCTTAGTATTTGGGGAATTATGGCATTTTATAACTGATTATGCTTCTGATTCCCCCAAAAATTAGGGCCAGGCTAACCTGCAGTAAGTACATCTGAGTTTTCTTAAACTGCTGCTTATCTAAGAAGGCACAACAATAAATACTATCAGTCCACTCACATTTAACAGTGAAAAAGTGTTCAGTATAGCAATGGCACACAGAAAGATGATGACATGAACTACATTTAACACAAATGAATTGGTCAGCCAGAAATGAGATTTGGAGCAATTTATCATGAGAGGGAGCAATTTTTGCTCCCATTGCTGCCATTTACTGATATGCTTGCCCTTTTCAGAGGTATGACTTCATTAATTAATTGTCAAGGTGCAGAATCACATGAACTGTCAAATCGTGGTAATACACTAAAGCACCACAGTCATTATCAAAAGAATTGAAGTGCCCAGCAAGTATCCAAACTTCAAACTACTCTTAAATTGCCACTTGAATTCACAATTGCTATGCAAAACATTCTGCTTTGGAGGAGCTTTACCAGCCAAAGTGAAAAATTTTACTCTGTGGCTCTGTTCTGAATCTACTCACCTCCTGAAGGTCTTAATGTTTCTAGAAAGCAAAAGTTCCCTATTTTCTATATCAAGTACTAGACACTGTAAAAAGTATTTTCCTGCATCCCACTCAAACACGATTCCTGTAACAGACAGCTACTGAAATAACTTATGTGCAAGAATAAGAGAGCAGCTCTGAGGATGAGTCAGATTTTTAATGGATAACATTTCAAGATTTTTCTCTGCATTTAATTCCTCTGGGCAGTGTGCTCGCATAATCAAAATCATTACTATCTGATGACAATTAGAGAAGAAACACCTACACCTCATGCTGCTGAAGGCTATTCTAAAAGCCTCTGGAACTAAACTACTTTATGTGGACACAAAATAGTAAAATTTAAAGACAAATGACAGGTCAAATACATAGTTACAACTTTCACAGAATAGATACATGTTTGGAACATCTTAGGCAATGTTCCACTGCATGCAGCATTAGTAGTCAAATCAAAATACGTGTGCCACTGGAGCATATCTCATTCTCTGACATGTTCTGAATTATGCCAACAAAAGTTATATTTACACCAGGCAAATCTGGATGCCTAGCAGTACCAGCAAACTTGTTTTAGTTAATAAGTATCACCTGAGCAAATAAAAATCTCTCTTTGGAAGTTTCCTCATTTAGAAAAATGAAGGGAAGCTGTGAAAATACCCACAGGAAAAAAAATTGGTGGTATCAGCAAAAGTGAAGGAGAAATTGAGTTTTCTCTGTAAGAAAACAAAGCACTACACCTTTCCCTTCCTCTTTTTCCCCACCTCCAGAAAAAAAAACCAAAGAAAAAGATGAAAAAAAAATTGTTTCAGTTCTGGGAAATCTACCAGCAGATATCTGTATATGTAGCGTAGCCTCTAAAAGATGTTTATCAACATTCAAGGAAAAAAAAAATACCAACAACCCCCCCACCACTTCCATTAATACCTACAACCCCTCACTTCCACTAATAAAAGTGAAATGGATGAGAAGCTACACACACCAGTTGATACCTAACATATCACAAGATATGTAATATTTCAGGGAAAAAATGAAAGGCTTTCCAGCTGGTTGTTTGGGACATCTTGCTTCCATCAACTCCACCACCAGTCTTTATATCCCCATAGTCTACTAACAAAGCTGACCTTTTCTGTTATGTTACCGAGTTTCTTCTCTTTATAATGACACGATAAAAACAATATGGCCTTTGGGGTCACTATGCTAGCATATGGAATTACATAAAACAGTAAATCTGTAAACTTTTTGCAGGAGAACGACCCATACTCTCTCCCTGCTCGACGGCTACCGCAGCACTTGTTGATTCTTGGTTTGCAACAGAAAAGCTTTAGAGCAGCCAACACACCTCAGGGGATACTCAGCTGCACACGCTGAAAGGGCTTTAGGACTCAAAGAGTCTGCCACTACTACAAAAGCCCAAACACACAGGCAAACCTAACTAAGCTCGGGACAGAAGTTTTGATTTATGGTTTCCCTGCTGTCCTTTTTTCAACAAGGTGTGGAAGTTTCTTTCTCCAGCCCACTGCTCGCTTGTAAACGCGTCGAGCCGCCCAGACGCGACAGTGGCACCTCTCAGACCTCCAGCCCCTCGTCGCCCGGGGGCCTCGGGCGGGCCCCATCACCTCCCCTCAGCGTACGGGGCAGCAGCGGGGAGGCCCGGCCGGAGCGGGGCCACCACTCGCCCCACATTCCCAAGCCCCCCATGAGGCGTGGAGACGGTGCTTGGACCCCCTCCCGCAGACAGCGGCCCCGCGGCCGGGCAGGGGCGGCGGACACGTGTCCCCCCCGCTCTTACCAGCTCTTCCTCGCCGCCTGAGCTCGGGTCGGGGTAGGTTCAGCGACCCGGAACATGAACCCGGCGCCTCCCCCGGCCTCTCCCCGGGGAGGCTGGCGCCGCTTTGCAGAGACTGGGCCGAGGGGAGGCCAGCGGGGGCCGGGGGCGGGCGGCCTCGGGCCGGGAGGGGAGGGCGCGGGCGGCCGGCGCTGCTCCTCAGTCCCCCATGATGAGTGCCCGGAAGCAGCCGCGGCAACGGAGGAAGCCGGGCGCGACCACCTCGCCTCTTCCCCTCCCCCTCCGGGCCGCTGCTCAGGGGCGTCGCGCTCCCCCAGCACCTCCTGCCGCGGGCCCGGTACAGCCTCGCGGAGCTCCCGCTGCTCCCGGAGCGCTGCCGGTACCTGGCCGAGGGACGGCCGGGAGCAGCGACACCCCCGCGCCCGAGCGCAGTGGGACAGTCCCGTTGCCATGGCGGCGGCGTCGTGAGGGCGGGAGGAGGGAGGGAGGATGGCCGCCCTGGCCCGGCTTCAGGAGAGGCTGTCGGGGCTGCGGGACGAGTATTTCCTTGTGAACAGGTATCCGGGTCGTGCCGGTGGTGGGGTGGGACACACCTCCTCATGCTGGGCTGGAGCTGGGGCGAGCGGGCGGCTCCCGCTCTGCCCCGGTAGCGAGATGGCGTCAACCCCCTTTAAACTGTGTCCATTTCTGGGCTCCTCAGTATAAGAGAGACATGGAGCTCCTGGAGGGCTACGACCATGATTAAGGGACTGCAGCATCTCTCTTACGACGAAAGGCTGAGCGGGCAGGGCCTGTTCAGCCTCGAGAAGAGACCACTGAGCCGGGACCTCGTCAGTTTCTATCAGCGTCTGAAGGGAGGGTGGAAGAGGATGGAGCCAGGCTCTGCTCGGTGGTGCCAAGCAGGAGGACATGAGGCAATGGGCAGAAACTGATGCATAGGAAGTTCCTCCTGAACATGAGGGAAAACTTTCCTGTGCAGGTGACTGTGCACTGGAACAGATTGTCCAGAGAGGTTGTGGAGTCTCCCTCACTGGGGATTTTCAAGAACCGTCTGGACACACTCCTGTGCAATGTGTTCTGGGATGATCCTGCTTGAGCAGGGAGGTTGGATGTCCCACTGTGGTCCCTTCCAACCATTCTGTGATTATGTGAAACTGTTTCACTTTGATAGCCCTCCCGAGAGCATCAACCCACCCCTTGTTTCCAAATATTGTCAGAGCGATCCGAGGAGACCTGATGGCAGCAGCACAGCGTCTTTAAGGTGCCCCTTTATACACTGAAAATACTGAATGTCCCACTCTTCCCCCGCCCCTCTCCTAATTTGGAACTCAAAGGAGCCTCTGGAAACTCCACTCCTGAAAGGCGCTGAGCTTGTCAAGTTCAGGCCTCCCCTGCTCCGGGAGCCGGCCCCCTTTCCCCTAATCCCGCCCCAGGAGCCTCCCGGCTCTCCCGCCCCAGCGGCGCTGTTACTCCCTGAGGATCGCTCAATAGCGGTCTCAGGATGAGGCACAACAGCCCTGAGAACCTCGCTCGTGGTTCAGATCTGTGACTGTGCCTGGACGTTCGTCCTCTTGCAAGGCACTATTTTATTTTACTTTTTTAAAAATTTTTTGTTTGTTTGTTTGTTTAAAGTTAATTGAAAGTGATCAGATCAGATCGCCTGTTACCTTTCTCTTCACCAAGCGGGACAGTTTGTGGTGCCAAGTTTTCTGACTCCTAAGACAGGGGTGGCCAACTTTTCCCAGACCAGATTTTAGGAAATTAAGTGCTTTGAGACCCACTTAAATATTGCATAGATTTGGCCTGTAAATCCTTTTATTCAACTCTCTTGTTGTAATATGTAATGCAAAAGCTCAAACAGAAAAAAACAAAATGTTTGGCATAGTTTAATTGGCACAGTTTAATTTTGGCAGTTTAATTTTTTTTCTTCACTAATTGATCATTTATTTTTGAGTCTAATTGCAACATCATTAACATGAATAACAAAGCTCCTGAACATCACTAAAAATTGCAGAGATCAAGTCCTGCCTGCATGTTAAGTGTTGTGTTTTTCTGTTCTTTCCCTGAACTTTTGCTCATACTCTTGTGGGTGAACACACAGCAGTTCACTAAACAAACATGAGTTACAGGAGACTGTGCTTGTATTTCATATATTTTGGGTTAGAAAGAGTAGTCTGAGCCAGACTTGGAAATCCATTGGAGGGCAGCATGCTTGATGTTTGGGGATTTGTTTTTTGGCAGAGTTCTCCAAAACTGTGTTGTTTCCCTTTTAAGAATAGGCTATGATCCATCAGTTTCTGAAAATTCAGATTTGCGGCTGAGAATTGAAATGAGAGGATTCAGAGAGACCAGCTCAGCAACTAATTTTGCTGATGTTTTTCTGATCTTAATAACATTCCTGTCATGCTTTATGCAGAACTGTGTTTATGTGAGAGGTATGAGGTGTCCTAAACTGGCTTTTTAGGGAAAGCATCTTTCTGGGGAAGGACTTGCCCAATGGTGTCATAATGCAAAAAATACCATAAACCTACACTTTGAGAAATACCCTCAGCATAAAGATTAGAATATACAAAATCCATTAGTTCATTCTCTTAAGGTACACAGTTTTATCAGTCATTCAAGAATCTACTTTTATTTGCTGTAGCATCTGTAATTCAGGTGCTGACCTTGAGTAGGCCTTTTTAACTTTCAGTAAAGTTTTTGAGAGGTATCTGTGACTCTTGAGAGCTTAACTCAAACAGTATGACAACTATGCAATCTGATAGGGCAGATATCTGCTTGAGAAACTTGTGCCTTGAAACACCTCTGCTGGCAAGAGCAGTTGAAAATGTTTGTGGAACTATCCTGTGAGGAAAAAAAGTCTGTTATTGGTCTGCTTCAATAAGTTTTCTAAACTGCCTTGGCCAGGCAAGATGGAATGCCAGCTAAAAATATCTGTCAGGGAGTAACAGAGAAATAGATTTGAGAGCACATGCTGCAGCAGATGATATAAAATGAGGGGAGCTAATGTTACTTGATCCCTGGTAATAAGTCTGAATTTCGTTTCATTTTTAGAAATATAATGAGGATAATCCTAATTTATCAGATAAAAATAATCTTGTTGGTGTTTACTGAGGCAATTAATTTTGACACAAAAATTTGTTAGGAGAGCTAACTAATATCAGCTAATTAGGAAAGCTAACTAATGGTAACCTAATTGTTATTTTGTGTCAGGTGTAACAAATTAAAGTATTTGGTGAATATGTTCCTAATAAAAATGTGAAAGAAAATAATCCATTAAAATGAAAATTTAATTTTAAATTCAAAGACTTGACAGTTATGACATTTTGAACAAACAAACATTAGATAAAAGCTAGAGGTGCTCTCATAGCTGAGTTCTACCCTTCAGCATTGAAACTCATAATGGTAATGATTTCTTCCTTAAGTCTCTGAAAAGTCTCTCCCAGATGAATGTATTTCTTTAGTTTCTTTTAGGTTTACGTTTTCCTTAGATGACTTTTAGCTTTGTCACAAACACTGTTCTCCTAGTAGAGTCACAGAGAGCAAGCAAACAAGGATTAACTCTTGGAATTATTTTCTGTCTTTCTGATGAGGTCCTTTTACTTGTGCTTCTTGTGTTTCTTTCCCACGTGTGCACGTCTTTTCCTTGCACTGTGTCATTTGACACAAAGCTTTGACATCTAATAGTTCTTGAAAATCTCCTTGAAGTCATCAATTGTCCCCTACATCTGTCTTTCATCTTCTGCTGCCTCCCCACTGTCCCTTTCTAGATAACCTTTCTTCTCATGGAACTTAAAATCAAATCCATCATCCTTCCCTTTATCCTCCCTTTTTATTATTTCCTCTAGCTTCTTTATTAACTAATGCTGCAGCCCTGGCATATTTTGTAATTCCCTTGTTTTCTTTAATTCCTTCCTTTGCTGTCGGTAGTACATGCCAATATGCTGCCAGATTCATATCTATATTATCTCCAAAATCTGTGTCTTTGAATTCCCATTGTGAAAAGTTCTGTCAGGACTCAATAAAGTGTTACATTGTCTACTCTATTTCCATGTAAAAGATTTCTATGGTCATCCCTTTGGAATTTGTACTAACTGATTTGTTTGCAATTTCTGATTTCCTTTTAAGCCACACTAAGATTTTGTTTCCTGTTGTTCTAGGCCTTCTTAAATTTGGAAATTCTCACACATAGTTTCTTTCCTATGCTTTCATTTTTATAACAGTATAAGCTTATATTTCTATTTTTCTTTCCTTCTGTCACCCCTTCTTTTTCATATTTCTCCTCTTCAAATTTCTTCCTAAGAAACCAGCTAAAATGTCTAAATCCTCTACTTTCACCCTGCTAGGTCAGCTCATATTCATTAAAAAAACCCCTAAATATGAGGAATATATCTGTCACCATTATTAGTGCTATCAGTGTTCAGGTAATAAACAAATAAAATATTTTGTATCAATCAAATGACAACATGTTTGAACTAGATCTTACACTTAATATATGCTTCTGATTATAATATTGATCACAGTGAATTTATTTTATGTTCATGTAGATGCACAATTTTATACATGATTTTTATTATAACTCAGAACTAATTATCATTAAAGCGTTATCCACATATTTCACCTACAATAGAAGAAGTCCATGTGACAGGCTGACGTGTATTTAAGTATTGTATGGGAATAAGAAATACACACTCCCAAAACTTACATCCTCTACAAACTGTAATATTCTTTGTTACCTTTATAATATGCAAATAATGTAAATTATATTTTTCTGTTCTACCATTGAATTATGTAGAATTAAAAAGTGAAAGACCTGGTGAAAAGAACCCCAAACTGCAAGAGTAAAACATACTTAGAATAGTGGTTTTGCTTTGGTTCTACATTACCATGCTGAGAAATATTACTACTTTTATACTTTCAGATCTATAGATGAAGACAGAAAAATAAAGTACCGAGCCGCTGTCAAGATCCAGAGCTGGTTTCGAGCATGCAGAGTCCGAGCCTATCTAAGGTAGTGTATTAAGCCTGTTTTAATCCATGTTTCAGCATTGAATATTTTCTCAGAACTTCTCATGGTATGACTTGATTTTAATACAATGGGAACATTTTGGAAAAAAAAAAAATCAAGAACTGTTATCCAGTTTTTCAACAGAATTAAATACTTACTGTAGCACTGTAAGAAATAATAGTTTTTGATTTTCTTATCTGTATACAATTTAAAAGGCATGATGCTAATAAGCATGGAAATGATCTATCTTCAGAATAGATACACGGTATTGTTTAAGAAATCTTGTTGTGGCTGGAAGAAAAAAGAAATAACTAGATGTCCCTGGGATATGCTGTTTCAGAGACTTTTCATATAGAATCATAGGATATTCTGAGTTGGAAGGTCCCACAAGGATCTTCGAAGTCCAACTCCTGGCCCTGAACAGGACCATCCCCAAGAGTCACCCCATGTGCCTGAGAGTGTTGGCCAAACCCTTCTTGAACTCTGTCAGGCTGATGCTGTGACCACTTCCCTGGGGACTCCGTTCCAGTGCTCAACCACCCTCTGGATATTTCTAATATCCAACCTAAATCTCCTCTGCCACAGCTTCAGGCCATTCCCCTGTGTCCTATCACTTGTCACCAGAGAAAAGATATCTGTGCCTGCCCCTCCTCTTCCCCTCACAAGGAAGTTGTAGACTGTGATGGGGTGTCACCTCAGTCTCCTCTCGTCCCGGCTGAGCAGACCAAGCGATCTCATATGGCTTCCCCTCAAGGCCCTTCAGCACTTTGTTCTGTAAAATGCTGTATCAGCATTGGACTTGATCTTGGGGGTCTTTTCCAACCTTAACGTTTCTATAATTTTGTAACATTGATGCAAATCTCTTGGAAACATGGTCGTTGGTCCATTCTCCCAGAAAGCCCTCCTCTGTTTTTATGATCATAAACCCAACTGGTCACATAAAAGTTAGGGCCATGAGGGAGAGGGATTGTTAGATCTTCTAGATTGACCTCTTGCCTGTTGCAGGTACTTATGTATCATCCAGACCCACTGTATCAAACCTAAAGAATTATTAGGTTAAATAATATTAACTACTTCATGGCCAGCATTTCCTTCATAGAAAGATAAGTTACTGTCATTATGTGCACTTAGAAGAAATGTACTCAAGTTGCACCAGAGGAAGTTCAGATGAGATATTAGAAAACACATTTTCAATAAAAGAGTGATTAGGCATTGGAATAAGTTGCCCAGGGAAATGTTGGAGCCACAAACTTTGGAAGTGTTCAAGATGTGTCTGGTAATGGCAGTTGGGGATCTGATTTAGGGGTGATTGTCAATTCCTGCTGGATTGACAATTGGACTAGATGATCTTGAAGGTTTCTTCCACCCTTGATGATTCTGTAATTCTGTCATTCTGTCTGGCTTACTTAGGAGCACAGGCTCAATGTAGCCAGTTTTGAATTACTCTCAGACTGCCTTCACTGTGTGGAGTACAAGGTTTGTAAATTTGATGTCCACAGTGAGGTGGTATGAGTGATTCCTTATACCGCTTTTTCTAAATTCTGAACTGGTCAGATATGTTGGTTAAAACCCTCCATGAAAATAAAATAATCTATTATGCAAATTAAATTTGTAAGGCTTTTTCATTAAACTTTTCTAACAGTATACTGGTAAGTTTGCAGTAACTGATGTTTTCCAAAAACAAAAGTATGTTTGTATGAATAAATATATGTATATAACAGTCTATTAGTGTGTGTGTATATGTATATATCGATACATGTATATCTATAAAGCATGTTTGTAGTGGTCATCTGTTTGCAATAAGTATGGATAATACACTATACGTTATTTTTATTATTATGAAAAAATAAAGTTAATTGTGGAGTCTAAAAAACCCCATTATTTTGTTAATGTATTTCATTTTAGACATCTGAGCAAAATGGCAATTTTGATACAGAAGTGGTGGAGAGGTTATCTAAGAAGAAAATACTTCAGAGAAGTTGTGGAGGTAGAAAACTACTTTTAAAAATTTTGTTTGGTTATTTGTAGAATACATATGAATAATTCATTCACCCATCACGAAATTAAAGAGCTGAAACTTGATCCTTTATAGACACAAACACACACTTTACTATAATGACAAGCACCATTAATTTCAGTAAACCTACTCATAACAGTCAAGTTAAGTCAGCGTTTAAGTGTTTGCAGCTCTGGAGTATTGGTCCCCAAACCAGCAATGAGCTCTGCTCATGCAGAAGTCTGCCTGCATGATACTAATTGCAGGATTGGAGCTTTACAATATGATTTTTTCTTTTTTCCTGGCAGAAATTTTAATTTTGAAAATAAAATAAGCCAATGTGTCTACATACAGCTGTTTTGTGTTTTAGTGGTTTAAATTTCTTACTTAATGAACCTTGAAGTATTTGAGCTTTTGCCTTAAGGCACACAGCATATCACAGTCAGTCTAATTCCCGTGATGGACCTGAAGAGAGAAAAGTGTATGATAGCACACAAGCTAAAACCTCTCTTAACAGGTTTAGGGAATTAAGAAGAGAATTATTTGCTTTTAACATAAAAATATAAAGTTTTTAATATGTGGTTTACTTTACTAATTTATCAATTTATGTTAATGTTTTACAATAGTGTTAAACTTGTTATTCATTTATTCTTGATTAATTTTGGTGTTATGTTTCCATGAAAACAGACAACTCAAGAAAAAAATAAAGAGCTATAATAAGCCATATGTTACAGACCAAAGTTCATTCTCCCTACTAAACTATGTTTTCAAGTAGTAGAACTTGTGTACCTGAATGATTGCCTCTTTTTTTCCTCAAGTCTATCAATAATCTATTTAAGGATTTTGTCTCTTTCAAATTACTAACTGGCTTAACTAATAAATTATGAGCCATCCTTCTAGGCTATGGTTTTCAGTCTTCTTCTAAAACCAATTATTTAATTCAGAGCAGATAGCCGCGTAGTTTCTGTGTTTTTCAAGGTGAGGTTAAGAACTATGTCAGTTTTGATCATTAAGTTTTTAGGACAACTTAATCAGAACTAAGGTCTGATGGTGGCCATTTTACAAAATTTTCAAACTCTCCCAGATTGTAAGGAGCTATCATTTGGCTATTCATGTTCAAATGCTAATTTCTTCCTTGATAGTAATCACTTTCCTATTTTATCTAGAATTATGGCACTTCAGAGACTTCCTTTTATATGTAAGAGCAGTGGTGCACAGAAAAGATACAGTGAACAAATCACCACCACTGTGTTGTCCTTACTGTCCATTGTACTGCTCTGAGTGGTGTCCTATGGGTGAGATGGCAAACTCGTCTTTTTCTAATTGACCCTGCTTTGAGCAATGGTTTGGAGCTTCAGAGCTCCCTGCCAACCTCAATCATTCTATGCATCTGTGAAACCAGAGATATTTTACCTCATCTGTTTATTACTTCTGCCTTCTTTTGCCCTCTCTTTTTAAAAAGCACTCTGACAGTTACATTAGAAGATAGTCTTTCAAATTAGCCCAGGTTTCCTATAATCACGAAGCTGAGAGAGCTAACATCATAAAACCCCCTCAGCTTTCTGTTCTTGAAACACATTTCTGAAAAGAAAAATAAAGAAGTCTTTAATCAATAAAGTCTGATTCATATTTAGTTCTTCAAATAGACATAGCTGACACACTCTTGCCAAGTCTGATGTCTGTGAAACAATGTTGGACAGAAAATTCCGCAAGCCCCCACTTAATATGTGCATTCTAAATCAGATCATGAGTTCATCCAGTTTCTGGATTCCAGTGCTAGCTGGGGCTCTAGAGAAAGGAAATCTCATCAGAAAGCTTACAAATTTTACAGCATTTAGCATAGAAAAAGATTTTTTTTTCCCCCACACACTTCATTTCGTTCTTGCTGTCACTTTGATTGGAGAAGACTAAATAGGACAGCTCAACTGGAAGCCAACCTGCGAGCCACACAAGCAGCAGATTAAAAAGGTATCTTTTACTCCTTTTAAACTTCTATATTCAGTCTTGTGTGTTTTGCCGTCAACTTAAATACAAAGTTGAAGTTAATATCTTATATTTCTTGTTTCACTATCTTTACTCAATTAATGGCTGAATTTAGAATATGTAAAAAAAATCTCAGGAGATTAACATAACTTTCAAGTTAAGGGATCAGGCAATGTTTGCAATGAACTCTTGCTAGTAACTGTTGTAATGACTCCTGACTATGAAACACAGTGATACATTTGACATGATAGTTCCTTAAATACACTGGTCACTTTAAAATTTGTCCGCTGATAATGATTGGATTGGTATCTGCTGCCAGCAAACAAGGCAAAGCATATGCACAAAATACCCATGATTGCTTGATAATAAATCATTTAAATGATTATATTCAAAATTGTGAAATGTGAATGGTACTGATGCGGAAAATAACAAAGGCTGAGGCTCATCAGATTGGCTGTCCATATGTGCATCACTACTAGTATTTCATTTGCTTCTCTTCTAGTGCCTCTTCCTTGGATTGTCAACATATATTAAGTGAAAAACCCCAACACCTATTGATAGCATTTATATGATTAGAGTTATGTGCCTTTCTATTCTAAATATAAGTGGTTTTGTATAAAGCTTTGTTTCCTAATTAATCTCAAGCTAAAATTAAGAACTGCTCCCCTAGTTTCCTTAATAACTTAGTTATATTGATTGGATTGGATTCTGAAAGTTTGCATGACCTGCAAGAAAGCATGAATTTTAGAACGAGGCAAACACCAGAACGTAAAACAAGCTGTACATCAGTGTTTCTTTATTACTGTGTTTCTCAAATTCAATGCATCACTTATTAAAGCAAGGGGATTTTTAACATTTCATTGTTATATGAAGTTGGCATGCATTATGACCTTATTTTCAGGTTACTTTGGAAGGAGATGCAGTTGAGAAAAGTGAATGTTTTATGTTATATAGTTTGACAACAGCCTAAACGATTTAGCTTCCACTCAACAACTGGTTTTAAATAGTTCCAGTCCAATAGGAGTTAGGCAAATGCTGATTTCCACTACAAAACTCCTCAAAATACACCATCACCTCATTCCCAATTTAGACTATGTGCTGCTTCCTTCTCTCAACCTTGATTTCAATCTCAAACTCAATCAGATTTCTGGTTCTTCTTTGAATTTGTCATTTTGTATTAACTGTTTAAAACAAAAGAAGACACCTCTCAGAGCACACGTATAGATGATTCCCAAATGTGGTTTTAAATAGAAAGGAGAAAGTAATACAACAGTTTGTACACAAAAGGCTTCAAATATAGTTTGGAAACCTACAATTAAAGTAAGCTGGTAGGAAGCCCTGTATATTAACATCAGATTTCATGACAAAGACATCAGGATTCAGGATTCAGAAGCAGAGCTGGTACTTGTCAGTGAGATGGCAAAGTAATTCTTGCCAGAGAGTCAGCCTGGCAGTGTCACCTTCGAATTGGCACTCAGTGAAAAAATGAGAGGCAATCCAATGGGCACAGCCTGAAACACAGGAAATTCCATTTAAGCATAAGAAAAAAGTCTTCTGGACAAGAAGGCCTCAGTTCAGGAAAGAATCTTTTGTTTATTAGGAGAACATGTAAATGTGGACTTGGGTTGAAGCACTAAATTATGATTATGCTTTTGTGAATACGGATGAACACATTCTCCATCATTTATGATACCAGATCTTTCTAATCAGGACTAGGTGACAGAGGGCAAATCTGTTTGCAAAAGAGCCTAGATGGTGGCACAGACTTTGACTTTTGGTGCAAGGATAAAGTTGTAAGACAGTTGTGTGAGCAATTCTGCATTTGGGTGACTTGTGATTTAGAGCAATAGTTGAGTAAAAGCAGAGATATGTAACTTCCTTCTTATTCAGAGTGACCTGCTTAAGTGGTTGTAGGGTAAGGCCTGGATTTCTTACACCTTAGTGGGGTATGCAAGGACCTTAGTTGCCATTGAGTATCTTTGTAAATAGTAGACAAACTTCTTTGATAATTTGACAAGCTCAGAGGGAAAGTGGTCTCACTCTCTTTCAGTATTGTGGATAGAAAGAGCATCAATGATTTTAGATCTCCAATTAAGGTTATTCAGTGAAATGGTATGCATTCAGACCTAAGTGCTCACAGCCTTCAAATATGAGAAGAATAAACAGAAAGGGTTGTTCAGTTTAATCACTGATGGACAGAAATCTGATTAACACTTTTAAACTTAGGAACTTCCATTAAAAATGTATTTTATCTATTTGGTGGTGTGACAACTCTCATGTCCCCTTCCAAAGAAA
Organism: Climacteris rufus; assembly: GCA_013398175.1. Classification (NCBI taxonomy): domain Eukaryota; kingdom Metazoa; phylum Chordata; class Aves; order Passeriformes; family Climacteridae; genus Climacteris; species Climacteris rufus. The sequence goes on from VZRZ01005377.1 coordinate 244,878, forward strand.
GAAAAGATGAGTTGTAAAACAGAATTTTATCAATTTAATTGTACAGTTTAGAATATATTAAATCTGGCAACCTTTATTTCAATCCATTATTAGCTATCAGTTAATATCACTCAGTAAACATTTATGAAGACTAAAGGAGAGAGAGATAGTCCACTATTGATTTTAATTTGTACGTTTGGGGTAGCTTTTCCCTAAAAAAAAAAAAAAAGATGCATACATACCCATACATATATATATACACACACATATGTATGAGTATGTATGCATCTACATACATATGTGAAACTTCTTTGAACTTTAACAGTCCTGCAATTTTCTTTCTCATAAGAAATATCTTTTGTACTGTTTCCATTATTAGTAGATTGGTATGATATTAAAGTGAGCATTTAAAATGCACCTTAATTAAACTGCAGGAATTATGCCTTGCTTAATGTAATGAAGAAAGAGAATTTAAAATGAAGTAGCATCATTGTGTTCATTTGTAAATAACATATTGCAGCCAACTGTTTCTTAATTGCCCAGACTGTTGATAAATAATCCAGTCCTGCTGCTCTCCACAGACAATTTGCTTTGGATCAGACTAGGCAATTCAAATAACACTAATTACAGTGAAACCCTTTTATAGTGAAATCCTGTTTGCCATGGGGGAGAAAATCACTATATCAGGGGAAAGCACTTTTGCCTTTGATTTGTGTCTAAAACATGAGAAACACATAAAAGCTGCATGTTGTGCTAAATAAAGGACATACTCTTGCATTCAAAGTACTTATATTTTACTTTTTATGATACAATTGTGAATTATGTTCATTTTGCATTTGTAATTAGAGGGCGGAACAGATGTGAAAGCTTAGTTTAAAGTGATGTATCCATTAAAATAACCTATGCTGCCAAGTGATTGCTTAGTATAATAGGGGATTCGTTCACTATGAGAGGAATTCTACTTTATTGGAAGGAAACCAGGACTTGAGGAAATGTTTTCTATATCAGGGGATTCACTGTTACATGGTATCATTGTATTTATGATTTTATGATGTTAAAATGAATATTAAATGAAACAAAATTTCCAACGATTACTCGGGAAGCACTTAAGTACATAACATTTAGTACAGATGGTTGGAAGGCACAATTTTGCTCCATCACTGCATCTGTATCCTTGAACGATTTCGACTGAAGACAGCATTTCTTTGAATTTTTCATTAAACCAGACGTCTTGAAATATGAATTCCTTTTATGTTTCTGTGAGTTTTGGCTAAAAGAACCCCAGTGAATAAATCATACAATACTACGTGTCACCAGCACTTGTGAATATTTCTGCTTTGTTATTCTACTCTCAGTAGAGCACCATTGATTATCAAACTCAGCGGAGAGCATTTTATGATCATATATCTCCATTAGCTCCTAGTTTGACTACCATAGATTTTTCTGGTTAAGCCTGCATTATGTATTAGGAAGCCTATCTCTTCAATACAAAGTTTGATTTTATTCTCTCTAAGCCTAGAACTCTTATTATGTATTATGTATAAAGATTCTTATCTTTTATATGTAAAAATAGAAGGACTGTCTTTGTGTAACTGAAATATATGCCATCTTTTTTTTTCTTGATTCACAGACAGCATATTTTATTAAGAAGATGAATTTCTACAATGAAATGGCTGTCAGGGTAAATATTTCTTCACTTGTTAAACAAATGAAAAGTCAATTGTGCTCCGAATTTGCTTTTAATAAAATGAGCAAACCAGAATAATATACACTTGATTGATATGCTGGTGGCAACAGCAGGAAATAGTACATAGTTAAAAATTAAAGTTACTCTGAGTAGTCGGGGTTGTATTTGAAAACTGTAGCTGAATTTAAGGTACCAGAATGTGTCTTGCCCCCATTTGAATGTTCATTGTACCTTACCATGTATGATACTGATAAAAACCCCAAACATTCTATCTGCCAGCGTTCTTACAAATGTAGACATATATTTACAATTCTGACAAACTACAGGGCTTTTAAGCTTGTTGATGTGGCTGTGCTTTTTCTTTTGTTAGTGTCTGACATTTGATGTATTGAATCTCAAGACTTATTCAGTGAGCACAGGACAATTTCATTGCTTAAACATAGAGGTGGAACTGCACTGATCTCATTGATGATACTATGAGTGAATTTTGCCAAATGAAGAAGAGTATAAATGGTCATTGAACTTCAATGAATCTACAGCAAAAGAAGTTTGTTGTGGGGAAAACTGCAAAATATATTTAACTAGAAATTAGCTTTTTTTTTCTTCTGAACTTTGGAACTCCACTTATACAAATATGCAAAACAAACATAGGAAGGACATGAGATAGTTTTTCAGATGATATATTTTAATCTTACTTATTTCTTTCATTTTGTGATATAAAACTGCTTCACTTTAGAGACCTGAATCTTTTTAGGCAAGGCATCTTCCCTTTTGAATTCTGCAAAATGTAGCAATATGGTGAGGATGGAGATTAACCTGAGGAAACTCCTGTAAATTAGGAATACTCTCAGAATGGATTTTAATTTTGTCTTTCTGGGTCCAGAATAACTCAGAGTCAAGAGATCTGTACTCATCAGGTGTTTCTTAGTTCTGGTTCTCTCGAAGGCACAAAGTAGAATCTTACATTTGGTGCGTGTTAGAGAACTGAAGGTGTTTAACAGCAGTCTGATACATCACAGTTGTACCTCTTTGTTGTTGTTATGGTTTATTCCTTACTTAGCTAGTTTGAAAGTAGTCCTCAGTGGATAAATGCTGTTTACTCATGCAGCTGAGATCAGTGAGAAAACATAAGATATAAACCAGCTCTTAAAAGTTGCCTATGTACTTTCAGAAGACATTTGAAGACCAAATTTCAGAGGTAATTATGTATTCTAGTCAAATGAAGTTTTGCATTTGGTCTTTCATTTTTAAAAGAAATTGAATGTGTTCCCATTCATTTGTAATGGAAATATAATGTTGAATCATTAGGTGATATAAATCTTCAAAGTACCATTTTTTCAGTCGTGTTCTTTTCTTTATTGGAAATTTAAATCAGTAGAAAACAATAGAACAGATCTTTATTTAGTTGCAAATGTCAGAATCCAGTTCTCCTCTATCAAAATCTTATGCAGCCATATCTGCAGAGCAGATTTAAAATGCTACCAGTCTGAAACACTGAATGGTTTGGTTTTTTTTCTGTTATGTGTTTCTTGAAGAACTAACCAAGGTCCTGGACTATTGCAAATCAGGACTGTTGAGTTTCTGCATAGCAGATGTGTGCCTAGACTTTAGGTTTGCTAAGCCAATGGTGCCTTATATTCACACATTGTGATCTTGATTAATGATTAATACAGTTCAGTGTTCCAAAAATATAACAATAGCTGTGTATGTTTTTTTATTTAACCACTTCATTTTGCCTCATGGTATTACTAAATTTTTATTTCAATTTATGCTTATTATTTAGAAAGGCAGTTTTGATTTTGGCATTTGAAGTATCATTGAGGGGATACACATGCTCAGAATTTTGAAGTCAGTCTACATATCTTGTTTTTCTGGATTGCATTTAGTTGTAACCAATGCTATGAGTTTTACCATTTAAAATTAAATCAGAGATCTTGTTTTAATCAGTTTTGGTTTTGTGACAAAATATGATTCCCTGAAAAGATTTAAGGTTGCTGTAAATTTTCAGCAACAAAAGTAATCCTATGGCAAAAAAAAAAAAAATTTCTATGAGCAGATGGCTTTTGTTATATCAGGGTTTTGCCATTTGTTTTAGTGCTTAAAATAAACATTATTTATAAGACCACTTACATTTTGATGTTACTTAATGAGGAATATGCATCATTGATTTGACTAGCTTAAGAGGTCATTTAGAACTTGCCCGTTAACAAGCTGTAATCTGCTGAGCACACAATGACTTTGTTTAAAATTATCTGTTCAGTGCTGATCAATGACAATAATTGTTTTGTACCAATCACTGTTGAAACTTGCTAATTACTTTGAAGGGCATACACACACTTGTCTCTTTCTTTTCAAGAATTTTTTAAACATTCACCTTGGAATTAAAAAGAAATACAGTTGTAACACATTATACTTCCTTCTAAAAGCAAACACTTAGAACTTTCACATTGAAGATATGAGCATCATCGGAAGCTTTGTGTAAAATGGTCTCTTCTAAAAAGATTAATTTTCAGTTTTGGGATCTCTGACATACAGTATTAGGAAAATAGAAATCTGGCATAAAGTACTTTGAGACATAATGCAGTTTTTCTTATATTTCATTCAGTTGAAATCAGTGAGTTCATTTGGAGCAGAAAGCGGTGTAAATAAAGGTAGAGTGCAACCTTTAATTGGTACACTGAGCCCACTGGAGGTAATTATAGCCTTATACAATTTGAGCCTTTTGTCTTTCAGTTTGAGTTTTGATCCTTTAACCCAGAAATATCGAGTTCTGCATTTATAACTGTGAAGTGAAGACTGTCAGAAAGAGTTTCAAAGGGACCATAATCCTGCATTAACGAGCACATGGCTATATGGGAGCCAAGTTGCTCTTGTTGAGAAATTTTGAAGCCAAACAGAAAAACAAAGCTAAGATCCTTATTCACATGCAAAGGATTTTGCTTAATCCCAGATCTCTGAAGGCCTACTCATTCTTTGCTCTTTATTCCTTTTTAACCCAATAAGCTTGTGTATGAGAAAGTAGGTTGCAAAGAATATGAAATTTACTATCACCTAGTGCAAAGCAGCATGTCTAGAATCTTTCTTGTTCCCAGAACTATTATTTGTTCATATTATAACAATATGTAGAGGTCCAAACCCATTTCATGAAAAAAAATTCCAAATATATAACACATAGGTAAAAGAAAATACCAAGTTTTTAAATTAGTTTCAAGTCTTACTTGGGAAGAGAGGAAAATATATGATGACACATAAAGGGGAAACAGGAGAATGTATTATCACTGGAAATTAATATCCTCTTATTAACTGACACATAACTGAAAGACTTAGTGAAAGCTTTTCTTGTGATTCTTATTCTCTTGTTAAATCTCTTATAAAGACGGAATCATAACTGTACCCCAAGGTGCCATCAGTTGAGGCCAAATGTTAGTTTTTGCTTTGAAGAGTACTGTTTTAGGTTTTGTGATTACAAAATGGTACCAAAGTATGAAAACATTCAGCCCTGCCTTAGCTGATCTCCTTTTAGACGACTCCAGTAAAAGTCAGGAGATGGAAAAATAGCAATAACTTTTGTCAACTGTCACAGTGGTACAGAGTTGGACTGCAATGGAACTGGTAGGAGTACTGAGAATTTTGCCTGTTACTGAAGAGCACTCCCAAGACTTGATGATAAAGATTCTGAAGTTACTGAGTGCAAAGGTTATTGATAATGTGGGCAATGGACAGCTTTTTTTTTGCTTTGCCTTCTTTCTGTAGCAAACACGAAAAAATGACACTCTTTTCCCCCCACCTTTTAAAAAATGTACTTATTTAGAAAGAGATAGGCTAAGAAAAAACCCACAATACCACAAACACATGGATTTTGCTCCACTTAATAAGTCATCCCCTGGTTGATGTAAAGGAAAAAAAAGAGTAATATTCACTGTAGACAACTGATGAGTTTAAGTTCTTGAGAAATCTGGTAGCTAGGGGCTTGCAGAAAAAGGAGAGCTCCTAGTAAACTGCAACATTTTTCTATTCCATGCATTTAGTGAAGGGGAGTAGCTTCTCATCTGGAGTTGCTTCTGGATAGCAAAACCTCAGGTTTCTTGCTTTTTAAAAGTAGATTCTACCTTTCAGCTGTTAGGTCTTTTAAGATTTCAAAGCTGTAAAGGTCAAAGAGATCGATATTAGAGTGAATGAAGGATAGGAAAATATAGGAAAAATGGAGACAAAATGCAAAGAAGGAAGTAAAGCATATTTTTCAGGAAAATTATTAAGTTCAAGAATGGGAGAATTTAAAGACAGAGGAACTAGTGGAACGTTGAGAACAGAGGAAAAGATGGTTACTCTGTTTTTCACATGTATAGATCTAGAATACACTGACCTCCTATGGCAAAGAAAATGAGGAGCGAGAGCATCCCTCAGCACGACTGAACAGAGCGAGTTACATCTTCCACCAGTACATGTCATGTCATAGGGATAGATATAACTGACCAAATGTCAGTCCTGCTAGTTTTTTACCTATTTACAGAATCACAGAATTGTTTGAAAAGGCCTCTAAAGTCATTGAGTCCAGCTTTTGACTGATCACCACTAGACAATATTACTAGAAAATGTTAACTAGACAATGGCACTCAGTGCTACATTCAGGTGTTTCTTGAACACCTCCAGGGATGGTGGCTCCACCAGCTCCCTGGGCAGCCACTTCCAGCTTAATTGTCTATTCTTAATGCTTGCTTTCCCATGCCACAAAACAGATAGCTGGTAAACAGGTAATGATTTCAGAAATACCATGATTAGGATTTTCAAGTATCAGAGAAGGGTTAAATGCTTTTGTTGAAATCAATTCTCAGGGAAAGATGGGTAGACTTTTATTTTTTTTCTCTTTCTCTTTCTCTCTGATTTTTTTTTCAACTGATGCATTTCAAAATGGATGAAAATATTAATCCTTGCTGGTGGAGGATGTTACCTAATTTCTGTTTGTAATACAACTTTAAAACTAGCTACAGATAAAGAGGTTTCCTTTTCCAGGTTAGACTTTCTCTGTTATGCAGGAGAATAGTATTTTGTGAGAAGACTAAAATTAATGTGAAGCAAACAGACGTGAATCATTTTACATTGGAGATGAAAGAACTGCAATTTGTAAATGAAGTTTCCAGAAAGTCTGATTCATTGAGTTACTGGGAAGGCTTTTATTCATTTTTCAGCATGTGCAGAGCACAAGGGTGAAAGTGTAGCAGCAGATGTTGGTGAGGTGGTGATTCGGTAGGGAGTGCATGTTGTACCTGAGAAAAGACAACACTTCTGCTGTCTGCTTGTTTTACTGTTCTTATATAGAACAATGCCACTGGTAGTAGCAGCCACTTCTTTTAATTGTCACACCCCAGTATAAAGTGTTTAACACTTGATATTGTTTTTTTAATTATGGCATTTAGCAGTACATTCTTACTGCCTTTTAGCCCCAGTCTTTTACATCCTACCCTAATTTTCTTCATTGAAACTTATTGGTGCTTCTACTTGATATCACTTTCTACTTGATATGTATGCAAACTTTTGATTTGAAATATACTAAGCAAATATTTATTTCCTCTAGATCCAGAAAATGTGGCGAGGCTATTATGTTCGGAAGTATATCCATAATTTTTATGCACTGAAGAAATACTTGAAAGCCATTTCTGTGAATAACACACTTGTCAGGTAAAGATAAAAGCTCCATGTGGTAAAGCATTCATTTTCTCTTCTTTTATTTGTAAAAAGTTGTGGCACTAATTAAACTATTTCTTTGAGTATAGGTTCCCCTCCATTATCAAATATATATATCTATCAGTCATCATTCTCTTTATCCTATGCCTATTCTTGTTGAACCGCATTCTGTTCTCATTTACACTGTTATGAATTCAGAATAATTTCTTTTAATTAATTAGATGTACTCTGGGTTTGTACCAGTTTAATAAAAATGAATTTGGCTCTTCACCTATGCTCAGAACTCATAGATTTTTATGCCCAAAATAGGGTTTGTTGAACTACATTTTTTTTCCCAGTATACACAAGCTAACCAAAAATTTCTTTTCATAATTTGTTTGGAATATGGGTTGTTGACAATGAATGCAAGGGCAGATTTAGATTTAAGTTACATTCATTAGCCGTGAATATTAATTGGGAAAGATATAGTGAAGCATGGATATAGTGAAGCAAATTCTTTTAATAGTCACAGAAGAGAACCAATAGCCTGTTATATTTCTGGCTAGAACTGTTGCTGTATGTTCTTATTCTATTTTTGCTATCCATCTATTGTCTTTACTGTACTTAAGTTGAAAACTCTCTAAAATAGAGGTAATTGTTTCCCTCTAGTGGATTTGATGTCCTGCTCTATGACCATTACTTCAGGTAACAGTGGAAACAAACAGACAAAATGTTGACCTGAGTTTTGCAGTTCTGATGTTTTCATTCTTTTATAACTGGTTCTCACACATTATCTGTAAACATGGTCATGTTATTGTAACAGTAGCTTCTTATTTACATTCCTTTCTCCTGGGCACAGAAGTTTGATGGACGTTTCCTTTGACCAGTGTGATTGAGGGGCGGCGAAGCTGCTCCTCCAATCCACTATGATTTCTGAGACACATAAATAATAAAGATGGGCGGGGTCCGCCTGGCAGTTATTCCTTGCTCTCAGCAGGTGTCAATCTCCTTCTTTCGTGTCATTATTGCGACAACAAAATACTGGGTGACCATGATCATTACTCTCTCATTGTAAGTGAAAGCTGTTGGACAAAATCCATACAGTGTTTGCAGTTCAGAATGTCTGAAACAAATCTTTGCTTTCTCAAGCACAGAAATATAAGGGAGTCTAGTAAACCAATATTTCTGGAAATCTTGTCTAAATCACGTGGCAAAGACTTACAGAAAGCTGCATATGCAAGCTTTATATGAAAAAAAGAGAATTATTCAAATACTTTGTATGCTAGTTATTAATGATATTATTCTTCCACAATATAGCTGATGCTATGTCCTCTTTGTCATAACATCATTACTTGTGCATTACATTGTTACCTATAATAGATCATAGTGATTAACTCTGATCTGTCATTATTATTCATTTAAGTGCATTCTATGCAGAAAGTTAGATCACAACTCAGCAAAACCAGACTTAAAAATTCTGTTATGTCTTCAACTGTATCTTCTTGATCTGCAATCCTTGAAATATGCTCTTCTCTTGAAAAGGCAGAATCCTAGGAAGACTAGACCAAATCTTGGAAAATCAATGAAACTATAATTTCTCTCATTAAAATCAACATAACTGGATGAACTTCAGAGACATAACCTGCTTCTCTGTTCATAATCATGCTATCACTTTTCTCCATTCCCTGCCTAAACCTGGAATGTGGCTCATGGCTTGTTAGTTAGATTGAACTTTGATGTGTGCCAACAAAACTAGTCGTGTTCCTGCTGTACTATGAACATGGCCTGATTGGAGCTTTGTATTTTATTTCCCCACACCCACAATAGATTTTTGCTGGGTATACCTAACTTTGGAGGACTACAAAAATATTTGGTTTTCAGTATTTTGACATGTTGATTAAATTCCCTAGTATTTATTTTAGATCATTAAAAACATAAAATCTATGCACTGTGTAGGTATTTTAACCAAGAAATACTGCTGTGCTCTTTAACAGATAAGATGAGCAGTATGACTTCAGGTACATCAAAATGTGTCAAAGTTGGTCTGTGTGATCTCTTACCTGGCAACTGATATATTGGTATTTTGCTAATTTGAGTTCTGTCTCCCAGAATTGATAGAAATACGTTTCTGTCAGGTGAAAAAAATCCATCTTTTCATTTAAAAAAGTTAAAAATTAATTTTTGAGCTAATTTGGGCAATAGATCGTATTTTTTCCATTTAAAAAATGCATCAGTTCCCAAGAGCAATCAAGAATCACTGCAGTAATCCCCTTATTGTGGTACATTTGAAAACTAATATGTATATCACCTTCAACATTCTTCTTACGAAATCCAACAGATGTTTAGTGAAGATTAGGTGTAGGCCCTCAGCCAAACAGATTTTTCCTGTCATTGGGCTAAGTTGCTGCCAACTACTTTGGCCCCAAGGTGGCCCACTGTGTTTCTCATGTGGAATGTTGAGCCAGGTGGAGGAAAGATTCTCCTCATATTTTCATTTGCCATTGCATCAACTCTGGACAAACATAACCTCATAAACATATGAGGTTCATAAACATTTTCACACATAAAAATTATTGTAACTGTACACTGTAAAATAAGGAAGGAATTGTCAGAAATAGGAATGCATTTATGCAATGGCCGGGGTTTATTCCAACATCAACATTATGGGAATTATTTGTTGGTGGACAGAAACACTGATATACTTGTTTTCTCAGATTAGACTGCCTTTGAGTGTTCCACATCTGTAGAACACAATAAAGCAACACAACATGGTACATGGAATAATGCACTTTTCTTATTTGTCTTGGAACTATATTCATCAGAATGCATGCATTAATGCAGTGTCAGTGCTGGTAAAGAAGCAAGTTTCTCCACAAGTGAGAACAGCAACAGTAAAAAAGACAGAGGTTTTAAGAACTTCAGAGTGGTATAAACTTCCCTCTGCCCACCCCACCGCACCTCCCTCCCAAAAAAGCAAAATATATTTTTAATTTCAAAAATTTGTTTAAACTGTATTATTTCTAGAATGATGATGTAATTCTAAACTGAACTTCCCTGTATGGTTCTCTGTATTATCTGTTCTAGAGTAATGCTGACAGAATTTTTATTTGTCAACAACTGTCTAAAATCAGTGCAAGTCCTTCTGTGTTTTAGACACTAGAACCAGGGTTCGTGTTTAGCTTTCTCCTCTTTCATTAAGGAGGAGCCTGTATCAAACCACCCCTCACTCATTCCTAAGCGAAGCTTCAGGGGAAGTTGGCTTGAAACTTTGGACGTTCTGTTTCTTATAAGACTATCATATAATTTATTGACCAAAGTTTGTCTCCTTCTTGTTCCTCCTTCACTGTATTTTTTTTTAAATAAAGGACACTTGTACTAAGTGATTTTCTCAACCAGTAGCCACATCTTTACCATTCAGCTTTAATACAAGCCGTCCTTATTTAATAGCTGCCCTCATTTAGTAGCCAGACCTTTATCATTTGTCTTTACTGTGAAAACCCCAGGAGAAAGTAAACTTAATAGAAGCTGCCCCAGTTTAAAGCCATAGAGGGATGTAATTAAGTTTAACAGAAATTGATTTAACAGAAATTGACCTAAAATATAATTAAATAATAATAGTCATATTATGTGTGAGTTTCCACTCACTTAACGGACTGGTTATGGCACTATTAGACTTAACAGACTTAAGGCAATGTCTTTGTACAAGCTGAAGTTAACTGTCGGCTTTAGCTCCCAGACTGGCTAAATTCCTCCAACTTTCTTATTATTTCCCACTGCTACAGAACCACTAGGTCTGATGGCTGCTGGTGTTCCCAGGAAAGTCCCTAGGAGTTAGGTCGAGAATGCTTGAAAGAATCTCTTGAGATGGAAAAGAACAAATTTGAACCCTAAACTCTGTCTACATAAGAACATATTCTGATTTTTCTTGACATTTGTACAGTTTAGCCTCAGTGTAGTGATGAAATTAGTCCTGAGTTCTCCTTTTCCTAAAACATATAGTAAGTTCTTAATGAACCAAGTAAGAAACTTTATTTTACTACATTTTGATATTTAGATTTTAGTAATGTCTTCATCTATAGCATCCATTTTTATTTGAATACCAACATATACTGTATTCTATCTGAATATGGATTAGTTGAGTAGTTACATTTATAAACGCATGCATTAAAGTAAATTGCATTACTTTTCAGTGCAGTTAGTGTACTTAATTTTAAGGGAAAATACTTTGTTTTGAAATATTCTTAAAGCTGCATTTACCATCTCTAAGAGCTGGCTAAATGGTTACAAGGGGAAATATGCCAAAAGCAATTAGCATAGGCTATAACTCCATATGATGCGTTAGAATTTTGTTTTATGTGAAACAGTTTCCAGTCCATGATAAGCAAATGGACATCACTTCACATAAATTAGCATGCTGGTGCCATTATATCAGAAGAATTTATGGATGATGTCAGTTGCCTAACTGTGTGATTAACTTGCAGTTCTTTGCCTGAGGTTATCTACACACTGGCCTTTAAACTACAGTAAAGCAACTTTGCTATATGTCAGGTGTGCAAGTAGAGATAAGATTTTGGGATGTAGTGCTCCATTTGCTGATGAATGGCACCATTTAAATTTTTCCCTAGGCACAGAACTGGCTAAAGATAGCAGTACCAGAAAACTAACAAAAGCAGTGGCAAAGGACTGGCATTGGGGTTCTTATGTAATCAAGGCAGGTAGTTCAGCTTTCTTGGCTACTGAATACTGACTTAAAGGTAGCAAACTAAGAATTGAATCTACCTTTAATAAGCATCATAGTTTATGTAAACATCACTGAGTTTATAAATCATGAATTTCACACACTTGGAGGATCAACACCAAATTCTTCTTTCCCTTGTTGGCTTTAGTAGTGAGTGGCCCTGGAGAGTGTGACTTTGATCCAAGTTTGACTAGCTGTTCCATCAGCAGATTTAGTTTCACAGTCATCAGTAAAACTTATGTCTTCAAGAAATGTCGGGGAAATAGATAATACAAAGTGATAAAAATCACTTCCTTCAGAAAATGTATATTCACAAATCCTTTGTGCAGCTTGATTTTTTATAATCTTAATGTACGCTGAAATACAGTACTATTATGTGTTGCTGGAGATCTAATCCAATGTTTAGCTATCCTGTAAATATGCCTGAGCATGCAGTAAAGACAAAAAGTAAGATTATCTATCTTATTCTTAATTACTAGACCATTACTGAAGTCTGTTTGCTTTTAACATGGCAACTACTTTGCTTCTTAAAAGTTCTGAGGTATAGCTATTTTCCATGGAGTGGGCTTGAAATAAATCATCTGTTGTCATAGTGTTACGAGGAGAACTTGCTCCAGTCTGTTACTTTCTGATAGAGGTAAGTCCAGGTGCTGGCCATTTTCTCAAGAGTCAAAGTGTTTCGAAAAATGTATATATTGTCTTATAATTCAATTAAAATGTTCCTCATCATTGACTGCAGAAGCAATTGATTCTGTCATCTATTTTCAATTAGTGCCAAAGTCTTTCAGACAGCTCCTTGGAATTCTTGCAATAATAAAAGCCTCATTTTTGTAATGTTGTCTTTCACTTGATATTTAATTAACTACTTTATCTTCAACCCATCTTTTTTACTTGTCTTCAAAGATATGTAGGGGAAATACATTACGCTTTTCAATGTACTTACCTGTACTTTGAATTTTCTGAATGTAAACTTATCCTGTGAGCTTTTTCTGTGAGCCACAGAAATGGCAACAAGTGCCAAGTATGCTTTCTTTTATTTAAATATTAATTTTGAGTGGTAGGGCAAATAATTTGAGCTAGCTATGCCTTTTGCAGAGGAATGTAAGCATAACTGCTAGATTTTGCAGGAATCTTTGAAATGTAATCCACTGAGGATCCCCGAGTGCTTCCATAGCCGCAAGCCTGATTCTGTTAGGATAGGTAAGATATAAAAAATGAGCTTTCTGGGTTGAATGTGAAATTGAAATGAAGTGTCTAAAGTTATAGGTCAGGCAATGGTCTGTTTTATCTCCATGGGAAAGCACTTCATAAAAGCAGTGAGGTTAAGGTTGGAACCATTATGTTTACATAGTAAGCTGGATTTCCAATGCAGATTCAGCTACACATGCCTTATGAGCCTTATTCTGTCCACGTCTCTCTAGAGCACATGGTAAAAGCAGTCTTCCCATGTTTTTAGCCACTTCTGTGCAAATAGTTCAAGTTTTGCAGATAAACATGAATACCATAAATAACATAAATAGTCTCTTAGACTGTAATCTTTTAAGACATGAAGACAATATTTTCTCATGTATATTTATATCACATTAAACACACCATTAGGAGTAACAGATTAAACATTAAGCTTTATTTCATTTGTATCCAAAGGAAAATCTTTTATCTGAATGTGTAGAAAGAAATTTGAGATCCTTGTATACGCTCATTGTACCAAATAGTCTGGTGTAGATGATTAATTTTGATGAAGGTAGAATAAAACAGGTGTGACAACACAGAATAGCAATAGTTCTATACCTGTGAGCTTTGAAGGAACTGTAGTGTCTGGATAGATTTTTTTATTTTGTAATAGGTCTGTTAGACTTACTGACAGCTCATAACACATTTTCTGGGGACAAGGACTGACTAATCTTAGCATTTTAAACTATCTCATATAGACAGACTTCACAGTCTTCTATTTTGTCTGAGGTAGGATCTTCACTGTAAAACAGCAGAAAAGGGGAAGAGGTACAGTTTCATTAAGCTCTAACATATCATTGACTGTCAGGTAGGTCTTGTTATGCTGTCCATCCTCATTTAACTATCCCACAAGATCTCTTAATGAAGTTAAGCCCCAAGTTCACTCCAGTAATTCTGTGGCAAGAGTTTGTGCAATGTAACAATTCATCACTTGTCAGGAAGGCACTTTTAGTTTATACATTTAATAAGGGCATCCTCTAGCTTGGTTAATTAGAAGTGAACAGTTTGCATATTTACTAAATGCGGAGTGTCATTGCCACCACGGCCTATTGCCTACATGAATTATTTCTCTATCTGCAATAAACAGCTGGGTAATTATTACTGCCATAATCAGATAAATTCCCTCTGTAAGGCTTTTCTTACATGGCAATTCTTTGAACTCATCCAAAGCTGAACAAAATTTATGAACTCCAGCAGCTAGACCACTTTTTCATAGTGTAGTGTCCCTGTTCCCTATTTCAAGGACATGTAGACTATCATAAATATTGTGTAAATTAGAAGGATAAATATGATTACCTAAAGATTACATATTAATAAACTTGATTTTCAAAATATAATTTTCAGGTTGTAACTGATTACATTATAGCAGTTCTGCTTTATCTAATTGTAGAGACATGACAGGCCATCTATACACAGCCTATACTAGGTTATCAGGCAAGGGCTTCACCACTTGAAGACTAAAGACTTGTGAAGAAGTATATAAATATTTTTCATGTGCCGTAGTCACTTCAGCTGTTGAGGTCATTAGAAGCATGACAAATTTTATGTACTGTTTACTAAAATCACTTTAAGCAGTTCTATTGTTATTAAAATAAGGTGATGGTTCTTTTTGTTGTGCAATTTTCAACTTAATAAGGAAGCATAAAATTTAAATGCATTCATTTATGTTACATAAGAAAAATAGATATTTCTTTTATTTGTATAAGCAATTTGTATACAACTATGTAACTAAGTTTGCTCAATGCTATCCAAGTATTCCAGCTCATATGTGAGTGTATCTGCAGGTACATCAGTGAGTAGTTAATTTACTCATATGGCTTTACTAGAACGTGCTACAATGTAGCTTATTTTTGAGATCTCCAAAGAAACATAGGAAAATTAAACGACATAAATGTTATTTTTTTAGTTGGCCAACAACAGTCTGTTTGATTTAACATCACTATTGTTTTTTAACCATAATGTAAGATACAGTGTCTGAGTATTGCTAGAAAGTTGCTGGTTACTGTTCCCATACTTCATAACTCGTTATTAAATAAGTAGCATTCCTTGCAATTCGGCAAATCTCAGAGATACAGAATGTTCAGGAAGGCCAAACTAAATAAAGTGCTCTTTGGCACTGCTCTACCCAGTGAAAGGCTTTTGAGATTAGACTCCCTTTATCATTTCCCATTTATGTCAGAGAAATAGAAACTACAGTGGTGAAAACCTTTAAAACGAGCCATGTCACAGTTGTTTTTGTTTTTAGAAGAGTGATGACTATGTATTACATTTTTCCAAGTTCTTGGTTTAAATTTTGTCTGAGGACGTGAAGGCCTATTGGTCTTTCAGTGATATTTCAGATTTTTTTACAGTGGAAAATTACAGTACTTTGCTTTATATTGATATATCCTCTAATATCCCATGAGGTATCATAGAATTGCAGTAGATGAAAAGCAGTATACAGTGTCTCATGAGCACATTCTTGATTGTTTTAAAGCAAAAATGTCCTAAATGGAAAAAAAAGTGATCCAAAAATTGTTTTAGTTAATTGTTTTTTGATTTTCTAGATCATTATGAATAGACTTTTCTGTTATCTAAGGAGAGTTAAGTCTCTGCAGTGCTCAGTCTGAGAAGAAAACAGAAAGAGTAATTGTGTTCTACTTTTATAGTCTAGAACAGTAACAAGTAATAACAAAAAATATTTTATTCTAGTAATTTTATTCTGGTTATTTTGTTTTAGTAATAATGAAAATAATGTTATTTGGAATCAGATGATCTAGTCTGACTTCAGCTCTATCACCAATATGATGTCTGTCAATAATAGATTTATAGCAATACCTATTAAAAGTCCATTAAGCTTTGACTAAACAATCTAGTCTTGATTTAATAGCATCAAAAGATAGTAAATACCCTTTTTATTTTAATCTAGGAGTTAATTAGTTAATTACCTTTGGTGTTCAAAGCATGTGCCATATTTCCCGGCTGAAATAGTTTCATTTATCTTTGAACCAATGATTCGTGTTATATTCAGCTCTACTAGACTGAAAACTCTATGCTAAACAATGGAGACCATTGAAAGATGTTGTCTCTGCTTAAAATAATTTTTGTGACCATTTTGGACAGACCTTCAAATGTCCTTTAAAATGGTATGAGCATCAGAACTCAGCACAGTTATGAATACTAGGAAATAATAATAAAAAATCCTTCTGTTGTATTGTCAGCTTATTCATTCATTTGTATACCTTTTTATCATTAAGTGGTCTATTAAGTTTATCCTCGACAGTGAAGCTAAATCACAATGTTTTACCTTGAACTTCCACACAACAAAGTATTTCAAGAAAGCAGTATTTACCACCTCTTTTCTCCAAGTAGGCCATTCTTCTTCTTCTAACAAACTAATTTGGTCTTTCAGCTTGCATGACACCCAAAATGATGCAGCATTCATTTGCCTACTTGTACTTGGTGGTGAAAGGCCTCGCAACCATCTACCATTGTGCTTGGCCCTCAGGAAAGGATCTAGAACTCTGACCAGAAGATTATATGCTCAGATATAGGTGATAGAATATATTTGTTGGATGTACTCTTTAGGCATGAATAATTGGATGTCTAAATCTGTAATTAAGTGTAGTCTTGTTTATAAGGCAGAACCAAAATTTCAGAGAACAGACTTTAATTCTTGCATGGCATACTAAAAGTGCTTGATTTTTTCCTTGTGTTGATTACTTCAAAGTTTTTAAGACAGTAAGAGAGAAGATTTTCTAATACTTCTGAAAATTGGGATCTAGTTAGTATTTTCAGTTTGGCAACAAGCCACTGCTGTGAAATTACATAGTCACAAGTAGCACTGCTGTATTAAAATAAAAGTGTCAGATCTCTCCCAAAATAACTACTATTGCTATGTAATAAAAAATACTCATTTGTTATGTCTTTCATAACGTTTTATGCTTCATTAAAAATGACATCATAGATGCTCAAGTGGTTAACACTGTTCCATAAATACAGAATTTGAGAAAACCATCAGGTACTATGAGAATCACTGTGAAGTTGTGAGACTTGGCATTGCTGCTCTGCTATATGTAATAGGGCATTGCATAAAAGCTCTCCTCAGCTTGCTGTTGTAAAACCTATTTAATGTGGACAATGTTCCATTTTATTTACAAACATATGCAGACTTTTATGCAAAAGCAAGTGAAAGATGTGAGTTAGTGAGTGGACCTCAGTCAAATTGTTTCATGATACCCTAAGAAGGAAATTCAACTTAGGTGATGACCTTTAGAAGCTGTAACGTCATATTTGCTTTCTAAATCACATAATGTTGAATATTGTAAGTGTTGCCGAGTACCATGTATTAAAGTAAAAGAAGTACAGATATGTCTACATTGTACTGCACTGCAGCAGAGAGATAACAGCTTAAATGAGTTCATTCTAGTACTGGGAACAGCTTAACTGTAGCGAAACATAGCAGTGAGCTTTCCTCTAGTTATTATTGTGCAGATGGTAGCATATATAGTCTTCTGGGAATTACAGTGCCAGAAGATAACAGATACTTTCACATGACATTCACTAGAAAACTTTCAATGGTATTTGGCTGTGGTTAGACATCCTCTTTTATATGTTGAAGGAAAAATTAGGAACATGGCTGCTCTCTTAGCAGCTTAGCACTGACACTGTGCTAAAAATGACCACTGCTGCTAAACTGCTGTCAGAATAACTTGTGTTGCGGCTTTTTTATCCATTCTGGGCCAGATCAGCTTTGTAACCCCCAAATACTAATTTCACTGTTTAAACTAATTACCAAATGCTAATTTCACTGTTTAAGCTAATCAATCAGGCTGATTTTTCATCAAGGGGTCAATAGCAAACAGACATTGAGTGAAAACATTTTTCCTGTTTTTAGCTTTTCCTGTTTTTAGCTTTTCCTGTTTTAGTAGACCTGAACATAAATAAAGCTGAACCAGTATACTTGGATCTGGTTCCTCTGCCAAGAGTAGCTTCAGTGTTGAGTTACTCTTCTGACACATCCATAACGAGTGGAGTTTACAGTTTAATTAAATCAAAACAATTAAGCTAAAAAGCATCGTTTAGATTGGACTTTTTATACAAATTATTTTTAACTTCAGAGAATTTTGTGCTGCCAATGAGGATAAAGTAAATTTGCCTTAAGGATATACACACACAAGGGAAAAACACTTGGACCAATAAGTTTGCAGGTTTTGGGAAAACAGAATAATTTTAAGAGATAATATATGACAAAAAAGAAGGGGTTTTAGTATACGTGAGGAAAAATTCTCTGTGAGTTGTTATTGAACCCTTAAATAGAAGATTCTGTATAATGGATTAGGAAAATAGTCCGATTCTAGTTATAAGCTGCCTCTCCAATCAGTAGTTTGAAAGGTTGTTGCACTCTCTTGAGTAACTGTGCAGCAGTGGAAATTGGAAGGGTAAGAAGGATGCATCAGTCTGTTCTTCCCTATCGTCTGGTACATGCTGTGCCCTGATTTCCTGATCTGCACAAGGTATTCATTCACTGTTTGCCCTTCACCACTATGTTCATCACATTTCCTCTGTACTATATTGATCACTCTGTGCACCTTGACAGTTGAACTGGTGTGTCACTTAATTCCATTGGCAGTGTATGCTATGTGATTAAGGAAAGATGGACAGAGTATGTGCTAGAATGCACAAATTATAATGGGATTTTAAGGTGTTGTGAATTTCTTTCTGTAAAATTAATAATAAGAGAAGTTGTAGGGTGTTTTCACATGCCTACACATTGGCTTTATTTATTTTAATTTTTTTCATCCTAAGGAGTCATATTTCCTGTTCACTGCACTGCAATGACAGAGCAATAACATTCCTCCAGATTTTGAAGAGAGTGTCATGGTTAATTTGTTGAATGGATTGATGTAAACATTCACATTTAAAAATTGTAAGAATTTTGGACATCTATTTGTGATAGATCTAGGCAGTAGGATACCTTGTACCACTAATAATTGACTGCCTCTTTGAGCATCTGTTTCACTGCAACTTGAGATCAAATATTCTGGCCAAGGGATTCTGTCAGGATAGACACAGGGCTATACATCATGGTAGACAGGAGAAGGGAGTTACAGGGTTGTCCTATTTTGTTTAGTAAATCTGAACAGGTTCATTCAAAAAATCAGAAAAAGTTTGAGGACGATCAAGCTGTCTGATGGTACATAGGTAACACAAGTATAAAGTAGGTGTGTTCTGTTAAAACTTTGCCTTCAAAGTACAGAGCTCTCTAAACTATTTTTACATCCTAGGCTAGTCAATAGTTATATTTCATTGTTTTCCCAAATTTAATAGAGTAAGTCAAATTATGTTATTATGGCACGTCCTATTCCATTCTCACCTACACCAATGTGATGTGAAATCAAGCGGCATGCAGTGGTGTACCAAAATTATTTTAACTTCCATATTCTGTATTTGAGCAGGGAGAATGATATATAGTCAGGAAGATTAAATAGATTTACGTTATCTCCTTGCAGTCTAAGGTTGCCTACTGCCTCTGTTGTAGGAATTTTGTGATTTGAGATCTGAACTGTTTAAAATCATAATAACTTAATAGTTTTCCTGGGTACTCTAGGCAACTATAGTAATTATTGTTTTTTATCAGATGTCCTTTGCTTTAGTCAGTATAATAATTTTGTAGTATTATTTGGCCAAAGGACCACAGAATGCCAGTGGAAATGCGAACAGAATACAATAGTTTGATAAACTTCAATAAATGTAGGTCAGTGTAAATTTGTAAAATGATGCAGTTCTATGCAGAATTATCAAAATCTGTATATTATCGAAATCATCACTTGAAGACCTTTCCAAAACTGCCAGGAACAATATTATATGTGTATTTTTAACCTTTATACAGACAGCAGGAGCACTGTCAACTGAATTTGCATCTCATAGCAGGAACCAACACCATTGCCTGCTGCATAATGAAGTATCAGAATAACAATAAGTTACCTTGTCAGATGATTTTTTTTTATTTTTGAATTATCTAAAGCAAATAATTTTACCATTAACAATTCAGTAGCTACTTAACAGATTTGTTACACAAGATCATTTTTAATTGTGGACTTTAAGCACATATGTTGATAATCCTGTGCCTGTTTTCAATTACATGAAACTTTCCCTATGACAAGGAAAACACACTTTGTGTTAGCCAGTATACTTATTTTTTTAGTAAAAAAATGCATCTTAAACTTGCACAAGTAAACACTGATATTCTTCTGATTTGTTTAATAATGTTCAGATCATGATAAGACACTACACTTCTTAAAACATCCACATATTTCCTCTACAAAGGTGTTCCATAAAAATCTGTGTGGGAGATAGTCTGATTGGTCTAAGCTTATATAGGAAACCAGGTTTGTAGGAAGATGCAGTAGATGCTGTAAATTGAGATAAGCTTTAAGATAATGAAAAGTTTATGATCTAAAATAATTACTTGGTTTTTGAGTTATAACAGTCTAATAAGCAGTACTATTCTAATTATGAACCATGCAAAAGATAGATCATTTAGAAAAACAGAACAATATTATTAAATAACCTAAAACATGTTTTGCATTTACAGATCTCTTTTTCTCCCAAAAAGTTTGTTGGAGCTGTAAAAACACAGGACAAACAATTTGTCTTCTCCCATTTCACGCTGAATCAGGAAAGGTTCATCCTGAAGCCAGTCCAGAATCCAGAGTATTGTGCATCATAGCTTGTATACATAATGTCACATAGATAATACCCATATATCCCAAGAAAAGTTTGCTCAATGAACCCATTATATTTATGAACAAAGAGAAGTCTGACAGTAAATGTATGGATTTAATCACAAAATTATTTCATTTCAACCAATTTTCAATTGACTTTAATGGAATTTGGATTTGTTTTTTCTGAGAAGGCATACATGTAGAAGGTCCCAAGCATAAAACTTCTCATTGAACACATTTCTGTGTAAGCTACCTGGAACTCTAGCACCATTTGGAAGGCTAAGTTTATGTCTTTAGTATCACTCCTCCTTATACACATCATTCTGTCTGGTAACAGTGAAACCCCTGCACAGCACATGACATGTTAGTATTTACCTTCTAAAGTGTGAAATTGTATATTCATATCTAACTGCTTTTAGATTCTCTGCTTTTGTTGCTCCTTTTCAAATTCTTGAAAGTGTGGTAAAGGAGTTGAAAGTTTGAGGTTCAAATAGCTTTGTAATAATTTTAAAATAAATCTAGATTTATGCTAAAACATCTATGCTTCCACTCAAGCAATGTTTGAACTGCTACATACCACTTATTTTGTACTGCCTCTCAGAAGAGAATCATCTTGGGAGCTATTATTCCTGAGATAGAATTTTCTTCATGTTCTGAATAAATGCACAGGACAGTATAAGGCCTGATAGAGATATTTTACAACAACTGACAAAATGTGTAGGCTGCAAACGTATGTTGAAAGTTATTTGTAACTGCTTAAAAAAAAAAATCTCAAACTTTTACATGGATTATGGTACAAGTATTAGTGAGGATGTGTGGCAATCAGGAATGATCATGATTATTTGGCTGATTGCGCTGTCTCAAAAGATCATGAATTACATTGAACTTCAACAAGTATTTTAGACTTCATTTAATTTCAGCAAGTAATGATTATTAATCATTAATTCAAAGCAAGCTGGTAAATTCAGATTGATGACAATGGGAAACATTTTGCATCCCATTATCATTATTTCTGGAATATAAATCTATGCTTTTGACATTATTTGTGGGGTTTTATGATAAGCTGTGTTCTAAATAAAAAAATTTCCATATCCACTGTTGGGAAGAAGTACCTGAGTACATAGGAACATGAATGGACTGTAGTAATATGTTGATAGTTATTTAATCGGTCATAGACAGTGATACTAAAGCTGAATAGAGGGCTCTGTAATCAAAAAGGAATGGTATTAAATATGTAAACCACTATCACACACTCTGATATTGAAGGTAAAGTAGCATAAAATAAAAGAACAAAGATCATACTGTATGTATTGTCTATATATTAATTTGTTTATGATTGATGGACATAGAACAAAGAGTTTCCTAGTGAAAATGCTTATGTACCTACATGGAATGAATCTGAAATCTGTACCTTAAGGACAAAGAAAGGTCACCAATCTCTCCAACTCCTAGTTCTTTGTCAAAAATGGACACAGTTAATGAGGTTTGTTTGGTACAGCACAAATTCTCAGACACAGATAGAGATCCTTTCAATAGAAACAAATTTGTTTGGCTTTACCAGGTTACTTAGCGATTAATAATAGCCTTGAGATGCAGGTCAGGAAGGTCATCGTCCCCGCTTGCCAACACAATCTAAAATGTGCAGCTACTCTGGCTCTGCAGGCTTTGAGGCCCCGGAATGCTATGCATAAAGTAAAACAGGCTATTTTCCAACTTCTTTTTTCATATTAATAAGCAATTTTCAAGAGAAGGGTGGCAAAATGGGGGCCATGCCACTCTAAGTAATTCATTTATTTTGCAATTTAATCTTATGTTGGAAAAAAATTACACTGCTGCAAAAGCATAGCATGGTGATTTTTAAACGTCAGTGTGCTTCATAAGTAACCTTGTATGAAATATTGTATTAGCAGCCTTTAGCAGTAAACTGCATCAAAAAATATTTTCAGAGATTGAAACATACCTATGCATTTTTCTGATCTTTGTTTCCTTTTCATTCTATTTTTCTTTTACAGTTAAAATAAAACATGTTTAATTACTTAATATTTTACTTTTTTTAATTGGTAAAATCTTGAAAGATAGCATGAAACAAATAAAAGTGCTTCATAGCAACTTGTATTTAAGAAAGTGATTTCATGGTGTTCATATAAAGCAATTATTGCTCTTTCACATATTTTTATGAACTAATTTAATGACAATTAAAATATTAGGAGTAAATCTGAGTCACAATCTTAAAAAAACTTTCAGGAGCAATATGACTTTCCCATGGGATTATTCATATCAGCAAATTTATCCATGTGCATATTTTGACATGATTTGACTTATGTTCTCACAGTGTCTTATTTGGTACTCATTGAAACAACTGAGACAATTAATGTGGACCTCTCTAAATAATCTGTTTTGCAGGAATATTTGAATTATCCAGTTATGTGAATAAAATATTTTTCTTTTTATTTTATCATATATACACATGCTTACAAAAATAAAGACTAGGATTTACTCAATTACCTTTTTAGCAATCTAAGTGCTTGACTGAATATGCTTGGTGTCTTTGGCACACAGGTTAGTTTGAACTAGCCATTTTGCAATAACAAAAATAACAAATGTTAATCAAACTAACCCTTTTTAACTGGGTCAAAAAATTTTATACACGTGCACTGTGCACAATAGCACAGAATTTTGTTTCTTATAGAACATTAATTCACTCTACTCTTTGTATAATTTAGAGCAAACCTGGCTCTGTGAAAAAAAAAGCCATTGAGGAGGAAATCTATGCCCATTGACTCTTCAAGTTTTCCTCTAAACTTCAGTTGAAATAGTTTTCACCATTCTTCAAAACCTGATATTAGGTATAGTTCCTTATTTATTTGATGATCATAGAATTTGCTACACAGACTCACCCATTTAGATGACTCTGTGTGTTTGTGAACCTCTGCCAGGCAGAGGTTCATGAGGCAGTGACATTCCTGATTCCTGGGGTGGCCTGTACAGCTCCCATTAAACCAGAGCAGAAATGACCTATGCAAAAAACCCAGTGCCATGAAAATTCTTCTTAAGGACAGTGTAAGCATGGGGTGAATGTCATCTCTTATCCCACGTCTGCTATCCTTTCTCATTCCATAAGATCTCCCCTGTCTGCAGATCAGGAGGTGTTATGAGGCTGAAACATAAGTGAACAACTTTTATTTTGAAACCTTCTGTATTTGAAGGAAAATCACTATATTATAATAGCTTCAGTGTAGTAAAATTTGAAGTAAAATGACACTAAAAGGCAGATAAAAGGACATATATGAATACTATTTTATCAAGCTGTAAGCAATACGAACTAATATACTGTTCCTACTTTTGATCACTTTGATCCTATTTCTTCATAGTTATATCCTTGTGGTATCCTGCTGCTGTAGAACTGAATGAATAGTGATTTTGCATTCCAGTGGTGTCAGTATACTGCTGATATATAAAAACAGAACAGGGTGGAGCTATGAAAGAGTTAAAGCAAAATAGAACATGAGCACGTTTTGTTGTTGTAATATAATTAGCAGACTTACTTTATTACAGGAATAAACTTCAGGAGTACACAGAAATGAAGGAAAATGAAAGGAAAATGAAAGACCTAGAAAAGAAAGAAAAAGAAGAGAAATACCAAGCCCGAAAGATGCATTACCTCCTTAGCACTGAGCAGGTTGGTAGACCTGTCCCTGACAGCTCATGCAAACCACTTGGGCCCCCAGCCTGACAGAGATAAACTAGCAGGCTGAATGGGATATGACTTGTTGAAAAGATATCACAAAGACACTACTTCGAGTTCAATTTAGTGCTTTTCTATAGGCAAGAGCAGGTACCATGACTATTCTGTGACAGTAGCTCATAGAGGCAGCATCAGCACTGCTGGCAGAAAGTCCAAGTCAGCAGTTTGATCTGCCACTGTGATAACACAACATGAAGGGCATAACCTCGCTTTAAAAACTCATTTTGACTGGCTTATTGTTGTGTTGTTGCACTTGTCAAGAACTAACAAGTTATTAAGCTGAGAAGGGATTTCATTTTCCCCCCCTTTTTTAATTGAACTAATACTTGGATTGGTGCTGTGTTCTGCTTGTTTTCAGGATGGATTGTAAATGTGGGTTTTCAGCTAAAGCTTTTCTTAGAAGTGCCTGAATCAGCTTATTTAGCATGATTGTTTTCACTGAAAAATTCCTAATAAATTTTAAATATTTGCTGATTAATTTGTCTTGTATCAATATTAGTGGTATATTTTTCCAATCTTTCTTATGCAAGATGCTTTAAACAAGCAGGTAAATATGGAAGTAGATATATCTTACACAAAATTGATATGATTGGTAAAGCTTGTGGGTTTGCCATTATTTTAGTCCACTATTGTGAATTTTAAGAAAAAAGAAGATTTTGTCGCCATAAATGTTTGGTGACTGGTTGTTCTTCATATGAATATGGAATTAAGGTGAAATATTAGTATGAGCTAAATGCCTGTTTTTCATAGATTGTTAATTATAATCTGTGTGTAAGAACTGTTAATCCTAAAGAATGCAGTAAAAATACCGTGATGCTTAGTGACCAAATATTTAATCTTCCCTTCTGTTTGGGAACCATTTCTGATCTATCCTACAGATATCAGTTGTGAAAACTCAAAGCATACATCAAGTCTAAGTAATTTTATTTGAAAATAAAAGCATAGGATAAATAAAAATTAGTATAAGGAATTTTATGACTGGCTGCTAGACAGGGAAGCTAGTTAATAACTGAAATTAGCTCACTATAATTTATTTTTCCACATGTAGGTGTAGGATATTAAGAGTAATCTGCACAGTATTTTAATATTGTTTTAAACTGTAGAAAATTGAAAATTATTGTTTTGAACAGAACCATTTATGTATACAAATGCATAAACATTAATACACTTACCTGGAGTAAAAAAATGATCAGGTTAGAGACATTGAGTGACCGGTGGTCTAATGAGATTTTAGTAAACTTAGTTCACCTCTGATGATATTGGCTTAGCAAACTGTAACACTTTTTAAGGAATGGCAAGTAGTACCTCATTTGAGCCATCCACCCGGAGGACAGCTGGTAGAGGGTAGCAGTAACTGTTATGTTCTGATGAATTTGGGTTTCTAATCTTACAGAATTAGAAATGAGCCAGCAGTGTTTTGCAGAACAAAAAAAAAAAAATGCTTGGTTTTGTTTGCTGACATGGTTTGTGAATACAGCAACTCAGAGCCCACAGAATTGTTTCTCTATCACAGAACTGAGCTCTGAGAACTATCTTCTTTTGCAGGTAGTGTTTAAAAACATAAGTAAATCAATGCAAAACCTACAGACAACCTGAAAACCAGCAAATATGTATTTGAAGTTAACTATTCACTGCAGTCAAAGTCTGTATTCCACAATTGCACGTAGTTGTAGAATTTGATATCTTACTAAGACACAGTGCAGATTGTTTCCTTGCAGAATTTACTGGTTTGATGCTATGACATTTTACTCTATATGCCTGGTCTTCTGATCTGACTACGGATGCATCTTATTGTTTTCAAAGGATAGTTAATTGGATTACTGGGCAAGGACCATCCACACCTCAGTAGAAACAGGAAGCGAAAGTCAACACTTTTGAGTGACTTAAGGAAAACATATAACTAGTAAGCAGGGCACACAGCAAATACAAAGAGGATGCTGATCATCTGGACTTACTGTAGAGTCATGCATTTACTAAAGCCCAGTAAGTTATAGAGATGACCTGCTAACGTTTGGTTCTCCCTCCCTTCCTGCCATACATAAAAAAGTGCATTGAAGGAGCTGAGCCACCTCAAGCATCAAGGCTGCAGATGTTCAGGCAGGTTATATGGACAACATTGCAAAAATGTATTTGCAATAATTGTTTCAAATGTATCATATAGTTTGGAATCTTTTTGTTTTCCTATAGGCAAAAAGGGTGAGAAAAGGGTGTTTACTTACTGAGAGAAAAGAATTAAGGAGTTGTTGCTCCTCAATTTTTTGTAAGGAAAGGCATATCATGTTTCATTCTCCACTCCCTACCAGCTGAAGTCCACAAACACATCTCAAATGTGTTTGTATATCTCTGTCTATATCTTTATCTGTATAGCAGGTGTGCTCATTCCTAATTGCTAACATTATTTTACATTTCCAAAAGTAAAACTGAAGAATGTAAGTGTCATGAATGTTCAGGGGTGTCTGGTATGTACATAATAGCATGGCCTATCATTAAGTCAACATGTTTTGTCTTTTTCCTGAATTAACTTACTAGTCAAGCATTTATTTATTCAAAAACTGTTACCTTAATAAAGAAAAACAAAGATGAAGAAATAGATATCAAACTCTGAATTAATATGCCTTATTTTTTGTCATTGGTACCAGGTCTATAGTCGTATATACCAGGTATTTAATCTTATAAAGACAGATGTGAGCTTGATTTCCTTATTTTCCAAGCCAATCTGGAGGTATAACATGGGTCTGAATGCAAACTAAGTAGCCCTGTTGAGAGCTACAGTATATTTGCTAAAGAATTAATGCAGTTACACAGCTCCTGGTCAGCTCAAAATATGGGCAAAATGTGTGCATACTTTAAACTCAAGAAAAAGGACTTTTATCTGCCTAAACTATTGTATAGACACACCTACAATGAAGTTGTTTTCTTTGCAGTTACACACCTTTCTGGGAGGGAAGTTTGTGTATTGAGTACCATTTCTATGGAACTGACATTCAGGAAAATCACTGAAGGATTAAAAAGTTGTGCTGTTATACTATACTCTAAAATTTTCCTATATATTTTTCAAACAGTTGACTGAGTGTATTTTGCCATGGAAACTTACATAAATATGACTATTTTCCATTGTTGCTTTTAGAAATACGTTGAATTTGCATAAATATTATAATCCACATAAGAACTAAACAGTTCATTTGTATTAAAGAATGTTACTGTTTTAGGAACGAAGTTTAAATTAATATTAAATAATATAATTATTAACTGTGTACTTTCTTTGACAGTACAGTGCTGTGTATCCCACCAATATCAGCCAAATAATGTCTGGAGAAATAGAGCATGAGCTCTAAAACTTCGTTGTTTTGAAATACTGAGCTTTTAATCAACTTGCTATATATGCCAGTAATATTAATAATTAGTCAAGTAGCATGAGCTTCTTGTGTTCAAAGGAAGCTTTTCCTACATTATTCCTATAATTATAAAAAACAATCAAACAATAAAACTCCCTCTTACCACATGATAAGTTATGTTCTGTGATCCATGTTCTGGTTGCCTGTTGCAAGATATTCCAGTAAAAAATACAGCAAAAGCTAAATCTATGGGGTGTTAGCTGTGGGAATTCCAAACCAAATTCCATTTTAAAAATAAGATTCTCTATATTTCAGATTTTAAAATTTTTACATAACACAATTTTTTTTTACTTACGTATTTTTCACCATAGCAGTCTGATAAATTTTAATTTTATGAAAAACATGATAAAAATTACATATCTAACAAGTATTTGCCTTTGTTAAGAATATTTATTATAATTTCTTTTTGGTAACATGATTTTGGTAACTTGATTGTTTTTACCTATTTTATCATTAACTGAATTGTGATTTCTTATTGAGACATGAAACTTATAATAGTTAAGTTTTTCTTATTAGTCCCAATTCACAGTATGCTATTTCCACTACAGTGGTAATGATCCTTTTTTTTCAAGTTGTCATTAATAAATGAGCTACTTATTAAATGTGGTTTTCCATTATAAACATGTTTACCTATGCAGATTATTATTCTATATTTCTGTAGTTCCTCTTTTTGTATTAACAATTATCACTATAATTGAACAAGTTCTTCTGCTCCTTGTCATATTTTCAAGGCCAACCTTTGTGGTAAGGGCTATCCTCTGCCAAGTGCTGACAAATGACCTTTAAAGTCAGCAACAGAGAGGAGCACTGAATACATTCCTGGCACTTTGTAGAAATGGGGACAAAGAGCCCACTTGCATGGAAATATGTGGTTGCGTGACTCCTGTCATTGGTATTTCCAACCCTTCAAGAAATTTTGCAGTTGGTCTTTGTCTTACAATGGTGATTACAATGATATGTATGACAGTATAAATCCAAAGATCCAGTATGGAGAATGCAGAGCTGTATTGTTTGAAGTACCTACTGGCAGAGCAAGGAGCAATGCTGAGGTGGTTCTGTGAGTGGGAGCAGGTGTGCCAGGACCTGCAAGTCCACAGTGGGATGGAGAGCAGACACCAGTGGTAACTGAAATAAAGAGCAGAGTGGTGGAAGAAGCAAAATGGTGTGTCTTGTAAAGTACTGAGATCAGGAGAAGTGTCTTCCAGAAAGAGTCTTCAAAGTGCCACAGCTGAAAAAGCCTTTTGCTATTACAGTTTCTCCTGTCAGTGAGAAAAGTATAGGAGAATCAGCAGTGCAACAGATCGTCTTCCTTTATAGTTTTCTACTATATAGCAAACAGTACTGGGTCAGGTAAAAGAGGATTTAATTCTGTTTCTAAAGAGATAAACCAGAATTACATTTTGTCAGACAAAATGAATGTACAACTAGGCTAGGAAGCCAAAGTTCTTTTGGTCTGCAAAAACTTGAGAGTTTTGTCACACAATTGCAAAACATATTTGTACATTGTTGACAGTGGGATGTTATACATGCATCACTTAAGCTTATCATTGCTGTGGCTGGTGGGCTGAGTCACAGCCTCATTTCTAAACCTGGACCTTCTGCTCTGTGATAAATCATGCTGAGAGTCGATGAGCTAATACTGGTCCTCTGTTCTCTGGGAGCTTCTGTTCTAGCTGAATGCTTTAACTATTGAGAGCTTAGAAAAATTAATCATGCTGTTATGTGCATATACCTACTCTGGATTTTTGTATAGCATCTTCTTTCTGTTAGACCCTGACTAATTAGAAGACCTGACTGAGTCAGACTGAAGACTCCTCTGGCCCAGCATCCTATATTTGACAGTGGCCAATAGCATGTGCCTAGGGAAGAAGAATAAAATTAAGCAATAGGGCAATATAATTACTGTCAAGAATATTATCTCAGTTTCCAACAAAAAGCAGTGGAAGGACTTGAAGTTTTTTGTTGTAGAGCTTTCCATTTTTGAAATAATAAGGTGTTCATTTTTTGCCTCTGTAGTCCTTTGATTCCTGCCTCTCTTAAAACTCAGAGAAGAAATAACCTAGACATGAAGAGTGGATTAAGAGATCTAGGCCCACAACAATAGCTCTCAAGTTTTGCTTTCTTGGAATACCAAGTTCACTCAATCTCATTGCAGTGTTGTTTTGCTTGTGCATGTTCATTTCACAGAATGTGCTGTCTCTGATATTCTGTCACAGAATGCATATGTGAAGTGCCTTATTCTTTCTCTATGATTTGATGTGGTTTAGGGGATTGCCTGTTCCACTCCAAGCAACAGTAAATTCCATCACTTTTCAGGCCTCTTTAGTAGGGTGATAATTTTTCCTGATGTCCTTTGGCAGTTTGTGAACAGACACTGCTCATAAGCTCCTAGGTAATTTAGAGGAAACTTCTCTGGACTCTGCATTAGGGATTTTGAATATAAAGGAAGTAAAAACATACCCCATTTTTTAATCTTTTGTTTCTAAGACCAGTTTCATTTTGATTTTCTGTAGTTATTGTAGAACTCAAAATATCAGTTCTATCAATTGTTTCCATATTTATTTAGCATTTGTCTGTTCCTAGAGGAAAATATTTTAACTTCAAATTCTATTCAATGTTAAGGTGCTCTTTTATTAAATTTTTCCTTTTAACAGAGATGGCAATTCATAAACATTACACTGACTGTGTTTGTAACCTTTTCACATTACTGGAAATAAGGAGTTAATTCTATTGAAGTTACTGCACTTAGGTCTAAATGTCTAATGTTCTAAGTGAGAAAGAAAAAAGGCCACAAAATCCTTCCTGGACCAGGTTAATAAATATTCAGGAGACACAACTGATTAATATGCTTCTAACCTAATGTGCTGTCCTGTAAGAACTTGAAAAACAATTGGTCTAAAATGACACTGTTTGACATCCACTCTGTCTCTGGACAGCTGGCAGTTTTATTCTTATAAAGGTGAGGACTCAGTGGATAAAGCCCTACCCTTTGATCTTCAGATCTACGGTTTAAGAGACAAGGCTGCAAGTTTTGTCATTTGAGCTTAGTCCCGAGTGAACAGTCCACATCACAAAATGATTATATATAATTTGTTACTATTGGCAGTGTCTGTTCAGGAAAGGCCAAGGACTGAGCTAGCATGAAGAATGAATTAGCTCTTACCTTTTATATTTTATTTCTTCCCTCTTTACTGTTGTAATTTTATTATCCTGTCTCTAAAACATTCAGGGGATGAAATTATCATTCATTATAAGTACTAATACTTCCTGAAGATGAACTAAAATAGTCAATTTTTTTTTTAATCTAGGTGCCCCAATCAATGAACATCCCCACCTATCCATGGGTGTTTAATATCCACTCATCACTTCTCTGCCAAGTAGTCAGATATTTCTGAGTACTTTCCAAAACTTGTACTGTAACAAATCCTATTTAAATTAAAGAGGAGAGAGAGCTTTCTTGGTTCTCAGGCAGGCTTGCAGCTACATTTACATTGCATTTGTACGTGAAACCCTTCATGCTGCAGTGTTCTGGTTTTATCAAATATTATTTCCAAAGGGTTCACAATTTACATTACATCCTTCTGACAGTACTTTTGACAGGCATGTTTGATCAGCAAGCTTTCTTCATGTATTCACGTCCTATTGGCAGCCAAATGTATCAGTCTATTCACTGGTATTCACTCTAAGAAAATCATTCAAATCTTGTGCCTCATGGTGCACTGTACACATAATCTCAGTTCACTTGGAAGGGATCTCAGTTCATGTTGCTTAATGTTTCTGTCAAAAAGAAGGACAAAGTAAGGTAAACTGAGAGAAGCCAGTAACTGAACTGTTTGTGATTCTGAAAGACATTGTTCCTGAACAAAGAAAAATGTTTATGTCTAGAAGATTAGTTCTGCCATGTCTAAATTCCAAAAATGATCTTTAAGTGAGTTGCACACGCATTCAAAAATCTCTAGTTCTCTTAGAACCTGAGTCCAACTCTTGCTCTTTGGGATAACTCACCCCAGGAACACTCAAAACTGTAATTCTGCTACTCAACACAGTATTACGGGGATGTAAAAAAAAAGGACAAGTGCTGAAAGCCAAAGAAACCCCTCCTGAATCTTTCTGGTGCACAATCTGCCAAAATGATTTAGTGACAAAGTTTGTAACTTTCATAGATTTTTCAGTTTTGCTCATATTCTTTTTGATCTGCCATTCTTTTTCTCTAAGAAATGGCGGTTGCCTCCCTAAGGAGGACAAATACAATCAATGCAAAAAAACTCAGATGGTAAGAGTAGTGTTCTTCATGCCCAGAAAAGGGTAACTGTGTAGGTTAGGGAGCAATGGGAAGAGGATGAAGAAGTGTTATCTGCTGACACCATAACCTATCTCCTATGTGAAATCCATGTGTTTCTTCCTAGTGTCAGTGAACAGTACTTCCTTTCCATTCACTGTTCTCTTAAGTCTCAGCCTGGCACAAATGGTAGGTGAAAGTATTTCCAACAGAAATCAGTAATTTCTCCTTTTGTCACACTTCCCAGAAAACAATATATTCACTTCCTTTTTTTTAGAGATAGTGAGTGAATTAACTTTTAATGTGTGAATGTTGTAAACTCTATTTTTCCTAAAGGCTGCCTGTTATAAAATCATTTCAGTTTGTTTGATAACTGGTTAACTGTTCAAAGAAAAGAGAGTTTACATGCAAAATTTCATCTGTCATAAAAAGAGCTTTACACACAATAGAATATAAAGTTTGCTCTTTTTTGATTAATCCTATACAAGCTTAGTTTTTAAAGGTATATCCATGTAGACATGTCAATATTTCTCAGAGCTTCTTCTAGATAGCTTGTTACTAGTCATGTCACTCACATTAAGCATGTTACAGCATAGTGACATCTCTGTATCTACCATGTATTATAGCATTGATCACCTCTGCATCTAACATTAGTAATTTAAAAATCCACTAGCTAGAAGGTCCCTGCACTTAAATTGTCTTTTTCAGTATCTGAATTACATAATCCCTATATGTGTGGATTTTTTTCTAGACAACAAACTTCTTGCTCAATTCCTGTGGGTAGGATTAATGGCAGAGTTTAAAGGACAAGCTGTGTGATCTATCAAAAAGTGTACATGCTGAGATCTTAGTAAAACATGACCACATTTTGTGTATTACTGTCAATTGGGGTGGCCAAAGGGTTGGATTGCTGCAGGGTCAGAAATCTAGTAAGAATGTGTTACATATTGAATGCTGCTTGTGTGTATGATACTGTAAATACACTTAAGAAAGAATCTTTATTTCAAGGAAATCACAATACAGCTAAATAGTTCATAAAGCCACATTCAGAAACAGTGGAAGTCCACTGGCATTATTGCAGTAGTTACTGGTATAAATTTGGTTGATGCATAGTAGTCTGTCTAGTATTTATTCGAGTTTGATGTGAGGTATGGTCTTGCTCAGGTAATTTTTTCTCCTGTTTTATTAGGAGAAGTACGTGCTAAGTAAGAGATAAGTGCATAAGAGAGAGGTTAGGAATGGCATGGGAGAAGTCATGAAGATAAAATACCATGCATGTCTCAACAGCAAACCTTCCTGTTGATTAAGAAGTGGCACTGATGATATCCTTGCTTTAATGAGACTTCAAGATGAGTGATGTACATATCAATTCTTTTGGTTTTTTAGCTCTTATGCAACTGAATTGTATAATAGTAAAATTCTTCCATTAACTTGCACCTTTTATTCAATATTTGGTGCTTTTGTTTAGTATCTAATATATACTGTTAATTTGGGAGCTCTGTCTGTCCTGTAAGGGACATGATGGACACTGTGTATCTCCCCCTATCTATTGTTTGCTTTGCTTCCAGTTTTTCTATTTCAACAATCTTTTAGTAAAGTCTTCATATTTGTTTTTTTTTCTCATTATGTCACTCTTTTCTACTAATTTCTGACTACCTTTACTGATCAGACTAACACGGTTCTGTTGCCTCATTATTCTTTCCCTTACACAATACTATGACCATTCATTAAACTTTCACCTCACTGTTTATTGGTCTCATCACAGACTGCTTTGTTAAACAATCTGCCACACTCTGAGTTTTTGCTCATTGCCTAATCCTATAGGTTTACTATAGCAGATTGTTTAAAAAATCTGCCAGAATATGTGTCTGTGAGGGAGTACTCACAGGTTAGCACAATGCAACAAGGAAAAGCAATGAAATATTACATTGTTTAGTTGCACATATATATTTTTGAGGCTTGAAAGAATTGTCTATTTAGCAATTACTTCATGGCCAAAGAAAATCCCCATATGATTTCCATTTCTACCTGTTACAAAGAGCTTCTCCTGTCTTCTGATATGTTGTTGCAGGTAACTTCTGGTGTTACAAATTTAGATTCTAAGTGGTATAAGTATAAGGATTTTTCTCAATCTGGTTAGAAAAGGAGTGACTATCGAGTAGATTTTTTTTGTACAAACGTAATTTTTTCCATTATGACGATGGCAGTGGATAGAGTTTTAATTTTAAAGATGTAAGTAGTATCACATATTTAGGTATGTGTTTTAAGGCTCTGAAAACTTCTCACAAGCGTAAATAATTTTAGCCTCAGAATAGCTCTGTGAAGTAAGAAAATACTGTCTGTGTGTTTGCTGAGTTATTGAGACACAGAAGAATAAAATAACCTTCAGAGATTATTTTTCAAACTAAGCTCTGTAATTCCTACTTATATAAAATGGAGGTTTCTTTTCAGAGATTCTTATAATTTGTATATGAACCCATAGTCAGACTAACACTTCCTACAGATAAAAATGTTAGCAGTAATGGAATTTCCCATTCCTATATTTAAAATAAAGCCATTAAACAATTAATTTGTATTTTTCTGCTTGTTCTGAAATCAGAAGTTAAATGAGAAGACAGTAAGTGAACTTTGAATGTGCTGTCTCTGTGTTGTGTCTTCATCATAAGAGTATTGTTTCCCATACCATCACTCACTCATTCAACTTATTATCCCTGATCTAGTCAAGTCATCAAGAGCCTCTGCAAGAATTAGATTTGACAGGGTAAGCCTCAGTCAGAGAGAGAATCAATGAAAGGTGGATGCATTTTTGGGATGCCTCTGCATTTGCTGGGCTGCTCTGTTTTGGATATTGTGCCCCAATGATTCATGCAGTAAACTAAGATTATGTTTCTCTTTTGTCTTGGTGCCTAAATACCCAAGCAGTTGGTACCTGTTTGAAGACTCAATTACGGTTTTGTTTCCTGCAATTGAACTTAGTGCCTGTGCAGGTTTAGAGGTTGGTTTTATGGTCTGTGGCCAGGATACCAGACTGGAATGTTTCCTTAACATCTCATTGTATAGTCCATAAAATTGCAGCCTGGTTTACTTATAAAAGTGTATTTAAAATGTGATTGCACTATTGTTTTGATATCAAACAAACATTTCACAGATGAAAAGGACTGAACGAAGCTTTACAATCTGAAGGCAGAATAACAATAATTAATGCTTCTATTACTCTGTTTAAACAGAATATATATTAAGCAGAAGACAGGTAATTAATCCCACTTGAAAGAAAATACGCTACTCATCACTCATTTATGAATTCTTCAGTCTCTTCATAAAAGCAGTATCTCAAAGAAAGGTAAACTACCTTAGGTACAATAACAGGCTAGTATCTCAAAGAAAGGTAAACTACCTTAGGTACATTAACAGTCTAGGTCCTCCAGTTCTTATTTAGATGAAATTCCTGAGTATATTTTTTAGGGATTAGAGGATCAGGCCGAAGGACTAACATTAGCTCAGTGAGAACTGAACCTACATTTATAAAGCTGGGTGACATTTTTCTTATTGTCAGGCATGATAAAGAAGTTTTATCTCAAACTGGAGTGTTAAACCATTTTATGGCATTTTTTCTGATATCTGCATAAGCTTTACAATAAATTTCTTAATTGTTAATACAAAAAAGTGTTCACATTAGTTAAAAAATTGCAGGTCGTTCCTAGAACACATTCTAATATGGCTTAATTTGTTTCAAATTTGAGTTCATGGACATAGTTTTATTATACTTGTTGCTAGAACAGTGT
This sequence comes from Climacteris rufus, assembly GCA_013398175.1. NCBI lineage: Eukaryota > Metazoa > Chordata > Aves > Passeriformes > Climacteridae > Climacteris > Climacteris rufus. The sequence goes on from VZRZ01005377.1 coordinate 281,080, forward strand.
TTACAGATTTTTTATGGATGTTCTTTCCCCAATAAATCTCACTATTTTCTCTAAATATGGAATATTCTGACAGCTTGTAAAGAAATAGTTATTTAGAAGTTTAAAATTCCCTTTCTTTTACAGAAGTGGTTGCAAGATTATATAAACACTTACTTCCTCGTGAATCGTTGAGGTTTTAAGGTATTTCTTTTCCCTCCTAGAGACACTATATCTGGGGATTAACAAGATTGTTCACTGGAATTCATGTGGAAGCATAACTGCAGTAGCTGAGAAATGATCATGTTTCCTTTTAGTTCTCAGCAAGAGTAATTGAATGTTGAATATCTTACTAAACGCTGGACTGTGACAGTGTGTTAACACTCCGACTATCTCCTAACAGCAGGGCAATTATTTGCTGAGTGGGATTTTTATAAATCCCCTGGCAGTAGTATGTCCTGATAATTATGATGAAGTGCACTGGTCAGTGTTGATTCAGCAATCCCATCTCTAGCAAATATTTCATTCACAGCTCTCCTTCATGCTTTTACTTTTATGGCTTTTAAAGATCTCTTACTTCTCCTTTCAGCTTGCTTAGGTTTTTTTATAAATGACAGTGGAGCTAAAAAGGATTTTCAGTTGAAGTCCTTATTTTGTTGAAGCCTTTTCTTTCTCATTTAACTCCTCATTAAAAGACCGGAGTGAGAAAGTAGCACTTTATTTATGTTTTACTGTGACAATCACTTGCACAAGCTTCCTCCCTCAAAGCTGTTTTTTCAAAATGAAATGATTGTTAATTGAAACATTTGTATTCGTGATAGATGTTGATTATTTCAGTCTTTTGAGTTGATATGAAAAAATAATTAAAATAGAGAATATCTTTATTATTGCTTAGTTAAATTACACTAAAATATGTAAATATATGAGAATACACTTTCTGTTGACTCAGTGCTTATGATTTATCATCAGCTCAACTTCGTCAATTTTTAATTTTGCATGCGTATAATTATTTGCAGCATATTAGCTATGCTGTATCTTAGAACATATTTGGTTTGCAATTTTTTTGCACAGACTTTAAAAGCTCAGCCAAGAAGCAGAAAAAAAGAATAACAAATAATTTATAAATTAATAAAAATTGTAGAATCTAGACTGTTCATGTTTTATTATACCACTTGGGGTAACATGTCTTTTCTGAGGAACTGACCAGCATAATCAACACAGCCTTGTCTTTCTCTTTCTACCTCCACCTTTTTCTTTCCATTCTTCCTTCCTTCCTTCTTTCTATGTCATTTGCTGCTGCCTTGCGTCATAGTTTAGCATGCAAGGCAACTCCTTAACAATTTATTTTCTTTAATTCTGGAAAAAAATTAGACAGAAAGACAGTGGAGTCTTTCTCTCTGTATTCAAATGATAAACACGAAAAGGCAAAAATGGATATTCTATAGAATAAAATAAATACAGCATTAGTAGTGGAAGCAATATGGACTATAAAAAATCCCAAATCTTTTCTTTGCTAATGTTTATTAAATTAATATTTGTTTTCTTTTATTTTTTTCTTCCTTATGTCATCATTAATTATAAAGATAAGAAAATGATTGGGAGGAAACTAAATGATAGAGTGTTAGAAATGCAAAATGATTCAAAATATTAATGTAATGCTAAGGATGACTGGGTAACAAATGGTACATTTGCCAGTATGCTTGACCTGACACAATTAATATTCCAGGTCATGCTTGGGTTTCCATGATGGAAGGTCTGAGGCAGAGAATTCTAGGGGAAAATATATCTGTTGTATAAGTAATTTCTCTTTCTCTCTTTCTTTTTCTATTTTTTTTTTCCCTGACAAATTAGAACCATAGTATTAAAAAAAATATATCTCTGCTTTCACACCTCATTTGCCATATTCACCACTGGGCCACCATTCACCAGAAGGGTCTGATGTAAGGAGGTCAGTAAGAAGCTATTAGCAGAGTCCCCTCCTGAGATTTCTTTAGTCTTATTGAGATGGAAGTTAGCATGACAGTACTGCAAATAACTCAGTTGTAAGTTTGTTAACAGTTAGCAGAGATTTCCCTATAGTGTTTGTCACTTTAGAAAATTGTTCCTGGAAATGAAGTCCTGAAAGCTGGCTTTGACAGAGTCCCTTCTTAGTGCTGAGGAGCAGGGGTACAGAAAAATGTGTCATTGTCCCTGCAGACCAGAGGTACTTTTTGTAATCTATGATGATATTTTGGAGAGTTATGTATCTTCCGATGAACTAAAGGTGTGGGAAATATTGAAATCGTGGTATGAGGTAATATTCAAGACAGATACTTTTCTACTGTTGAAAAAGCAGTATTAAGTACAATGGTTTTGTAGTTGAGAGAATATTGTACTAAAGCAGGGAAAAAAATGAAGTAATTCTTTTAAAACATTGTACTTGTCTCAAGAAGATATGCAAATGTATTAAGTACCAAAGGCTTTGATCCCCCAGATTCTTAGATTTCTGAAGACTGCCAGCTCTCTGCAGAGGATAGAGTGAGTAGGGCATTCATCACCACACTGCACGTGTGCAAGAAATTCCAAAAATAAGACTAAGTTTTGCAGAGATGTTTTAAAAAAGAATGCAAGCAATTTTCCCAGAAATTGTTCTGAACTGAAAGTAGAATCACACTCATCCCCTTGTCTCTCCTACCAAATTTTGTGAATTTTAAATCTAGGCCTAACCTTACCACAAACCTTGGGGAATTTAGAGTAAATCAGTGTTAATTTTATCTGTCTAAATGCTAACTCTGTTGATTGCTCTGTTATGTGTTTTGTTCCATATTTGAACATATGTAAATAAAATGTAAAGCAATTTAAAAAGATTGCTTGAAAAATTGTTATTTAAAGATGCACTTCACAATCAATTTTGACCCAGATCTTACAGAGAGCTTCAGTTGTAGAAGAAACAAAAACTTTTAAAGTGTCCATCTGGCCTTCCTAAATTCCAAATTCATTTTCATAGTTGATATCTGTATGCATTTAACCTGACAGTATGTAAAAAAAGAGCAACAAAAGATGACTCTTTGTTATGACACCTTTTCAGCAACCAAAATTTGAAAGACAATGAATCAATGGATTTCCACATCTATTATGGCTAATTTTGGTTTCATTAAAAGTGCTAAAAGCCAATTCTCTTAGTGCACGTTGAGATACTCAGTAGCATTTCAGTGTTTGAACCCTTTATCAACTACAGCTTTTTATTACTGCCAAATATTTAATCAAAGAAACACAAAGTAGAATATACACAGTATCTCCATAGAGATTGCAAAATGCAGTTTCAGAAAGCCATTATACTCATGGAGACATGTATCTTATCTCTCAGTGTGACTAAAAGAAGTGCCCAGACAGCACATCAATTTAGGATTTTATTACATGGAATTCTTCAGAGGAAAAACATTTAAATTCTTTCCAAAGTTGTATTTTTCCACTTTGGAGAAAAAAAAAAACAAAACCCAAAGCTGTGCTATGTAGATGGAAATAATCTAATTTTTTTTTATTTTTTAATTTGGAAGATTTCTTCCTCGATTTGCTCATTATTTTTTTTTGTTTGTTTGTTTGTTTATTTGGTTTTTTTTTTTTNNNNTTTTTTTTTTTTTTTTTTTTTTTTTTTTTTTTTTTTTTGGTTGGTTGGCTGGTTGGTTTTTGTTTTTTTTTTATTTTATTTTTAAGAAAAGGCTTTAAAAGGGGTGTTTATTTTGGGCAGATGTAGCTCTGATCAGAATTTGCTACTGATCAACAAATCCATACCTGTCAACTTTATTATGCCTTAGTGTTTTCCTCCTGATCATCCTGATTCTCAGTGTTGCACATCGAGATGTTTTTCTTCTGGATAATGTTTACATTTTCAGTGACATTGTCACTTTCTATGAAATATGTGTTTCACAAACATACCATGAGAGCAGCATCTCTCCCCTTACTTGGGGACCTCTGCACACTCATGGCATAGCTAAAACACAATCTCCACAGCTGAATGTGGATGGCATAGGAGGGGGTGGAAAGAAGAAGCAACAATAAAATGAACAGTTCAGTGAATTATGTAAAAATGGTAGTTGCAGGCTATTGCTTTTCTATTTAGTATCCTCAACATAGTGAAAGAAAAAAAATTGATTGGTGAGAATGTAGGCAGATCCAATGCCTGTGGTGGGACTGATGAGTGAAAAGATCTAATGACCATGGCATAGAGATGGTTTGTGTATCTCCAGCAAGGGATCCAGTTTGCATGAATCTAATATATTCCATTGGTGTGGAATTTGTATTGACTGTGTCATTTTACATTTGAGAGAACTTGTGTAACAAGTATATAGTGTAAATGCATTAAATAATTGTGGGACAGGGCAACAAATTCCGAGACAACATAGGGAACTTGTGTTTATGTAGCACTTACAGGTCACCAAGTGTTCACAAGCAAAAGTCTACTGGGCTGATAAGAAAATTTCAATGCAACAATGTATGAAATACTACAAAAGTAACAGCATGAGGAGAATCTGTAACTTTATGAGATGTTTATGTGAGTAAGAGCCAGACTTGCAGAACCAAAGATTAAGTTGCAGCTGGACTTTACAGATCATCCAGATGGACCTGGAATTTCACATTCACTCCAGTGATTCCGTTTCTGTGCTGTTTGAAGCATGGATCCCTGCCATTCTAGTTTGGAATCTTGAAGAGCTGAGGGAACAACCAGTGTTTTTTTGGCATACATATGTTTCTACCACTTACCTCTATTTATGTCCTCTTTCCCATTTTACATTTAGGCCATTAGCGAAATAGTTTGTAGGGTTTGCACTAAGAGGGGAACATATGACAGAGGACCAAAAGTTGAAGAATATAGCCCATAAAATTTTGAATAGCCCAACAGTGTTTTGAATAAGCTACCATCTCTGAATATTTGTGTCCATTAAACACTACATTTTCTATGTGCATTATTTAATTGTTTTAGCACAAGAAACTGGAACTTCCCAGTAGGATATGTTAATGAAAAATGCATTAGAGCTAATTGGGGAGTGTTCAATCCTCTCAGCCCCAAGAGTTTAATACTTTATGAGGAAGCTGATGCCCTACGTAGTTTTCTCATGGGTACTCAGTAGTGTTCCAAAGGAGCAATACAAGATTTTAAATATTTACTCTTTTCCTTAACTTTTCCTGCATCATGAAACTGATTTCTTTTCCTACTATGTTTATTCAAGATTTTTTAGTAATAAGAGTTACGATGAAAACAAAGGACAATATATTTTAACTGAACAAATCTACTTTAAAAGTTTTAGCATACTAGAAAATATAATTATCCTTAAAGCAGTTCTGTACCTTTAAATTGTTCTTGGGTATTTTAATCATGTATTATAGGAAATTTAGTGGCTTTGTGCAATATGGAATAGGAATTCTCATGTTTAACTGTTCATAATTAATACAGTAAACTCAATATGTCTATTTGGGAATTGTTTACATACAACTGATAAAATCCCTACATTTACAGGAAAGATTTGGGAACAGTCTGTTACTTAATTTTGACTTGCCAGATATTCACAGATTATTAATGATGTAGATTACCAGAACAAAATTTTAAAGGAGTTAGTAATTGTAAATAAATTGTTTTATGTTAGTAATTGTAAATATTAGATCATACTAGTGGTACAATTAATACTGTATCCTGAAAAAATGAAATATCAAACTCAGTGAAGAATCTTTCGATTTTAGTGGCAATTCAGAAATTCTGATGCTAAATTTTTGTTTTTCACATGTCTTACGCTATTAAAACTAAATACATTGGAATAGATAGAGGAATTTATTGTGGACTTTTTGTTGGGGAAAAAAGCAATTATTGGGTTTTGGTATTCCATAATTTTTCTCCTATTTCTCCTTAACTAATGACTGTTTTACTTTTTAAAATTCTCCAGGTGCCACTGTCTGATTTTGTTCTTATTGTGTACTGGAATTTAAACGAGTTGAAGTCAAAGATAACCCCTTCTTCTGCTCAGATTCCAGGCATCTACAATTCACCATTTAGAAAATCCCCAGATCCAATGGAACTGCTGCTACGGAAGTCAAAGCCACTGAACCACAGAAAGCAGCAAGTGAAGAGTCCCTTTTCCTATGAGCTCTATGACTGGCCAACTTGTAAAAAGCCTCCAGCTTTTGTCACAGCACTGCCTCTGCTGCCTATTGACAGACAGAAACCACAGGTAACATTTTTCTGTGCCTCTGAGACAGCTTTTCTTCATATTTTTAGCATAGATTATCCTAGACTATCTCAAGATGGATCAACAGGTCTAAAAACCCCTTCTGTGGATTTTTTTTTCATATCAATCTAGTGCTTGAGTTTAAGATAGAAAGTCTTTGACACAAATCTGACTTAGAGAAAAAGAAATCTAAGTGTTATGTAGAAACAGGAAAATATGATTCTTTAGATGTTGTTTTTGGTCTTTGGGGCAAAAAGTGTAATTTATGATATTTCAAAGGTGTGACCTGATGTAATTTGGTATCAATACTAAAATTCATTAGAGCTAAAAATCTTAATTTCCAATCTTAAACCAATAAAAAAAAAGGAGAAAGGAAAGGTCACAGGACAAATTAAACAGTTGTGACAACTTTTTCCTCAGTTTGCAATTGTTTTCCATATGAAGACAGAGACACCCCCTCAGTTCAGACTAGTTCCTGCTCCCTTGTGTCCACTAGGGGTGTGTAAGCTTTAATCACAAAGATTTTTACATTTTGTGTTCCATCACAGTGAAGTTGCCCAGCTTCCATTCTTAACTACCATAGTCTCAATTTTAATTTCAGTTGATGCCAACATATGTTGCATAGCTTTTTTTCTCTTCTGCAAAATAATGGGCATCTGTGAGATAATGCATCAAAGTGAATGTCTCACAAGATGGCAAAACTGCTTTTGCCACCTTATTATCAAAACCTGCTGTGAATGTGACTAATATAAACAGCAGACAAACTTTTGAGACCTTTTTGTTCCACACTTGATGACAGTACAATTATATGTAGTTTCTGCCAGTAGATGCCTGATACAATTACTTATGAGATAGAAATATACTTCTGCTTAGCTCACACATACACTGTCCATGCTGGTTTCACTTTAAGTGACACAAGGTCTTCAGAACCTCTGCTGCTTTTTCTACTTCATTCTGTATTTAAATTTCCTCATTTGTATTTTGCTTAGATAGACAATACTTCTAAATGAGTTCTTCTTAGTAACTTTCAGTGAAGCTTTCATCTATCAGCAGAAATATAACAATGTGAGCAATAAGCAACAGATTCAATAAGCAATCTTTATGTTTCACTCCTCTGAATCAATATCACTGTCTACAACTACTGAAAGGAGGTTGTAACCAGGTGGGGATCAGTCTCTTTTCCCAGGCAACCAGTGACAGGACACGAGGGCATAACCTCAAACTGTGCCAGGGGAGGCTCAGGCTGGACATCAGCAAGGTTTTTATTACTGAAAGGGTGGTCAGGCATTGGAAGGGTGGTCAGCCTGACCAGGGAGCTGGTGGAGTCACCATCCCTGGAAGCTTTCAAGGAATGAATGGGCATGGCACTTAGTGCTATGGTTTAGTTGACAAGTGGTGTTTGGTCAAAGATTGGAATTAATGATCTTGGAGGTCTTTTCCAACCTTTCTGATTCTATGATTCTGAGAAGGTGCAGGCCTGTGAGAATACCTCGGGAGAAGTAGAGGTTGAGCCACACAGAGATCCACTCTGCTTATAACAGTAAGAATCAACTTCTGGGCAGTTCTCCACCTTCGTCCTTCCCTCCTTGTGTTCTCTCTACCTTGACTGCTTGAGCTTCCTCATAGAATGACCTCATTGACTCACATTAGAATTAAGACAAAGTGTGAGCCAACAAGCAGTTTGGGTGATCAGGGAATTTGGAGTGGAGATATGTATGACATTATAGCGTTACTTTCTGGGGCCAAAGGGTCTGTGACAGTCCTTGAGCAGAAAGTGATTGAATACATTGTCTCTGAGAAAAGAGGGAAAGATTTTGCCTGGTGGACATGGTACAGGAACCAGGCTTTTAAATAAATAGGAAACTCACAGTTTTTCCATTGTTAAGGTGCTCTTGCAAAACTGCTTTACTGTATAAGAAGTATCTTACAAGCTTCTGCTTGGGTTTGGAATATTTTATAGACCTTTCTAAGATGCACACACAGCAGTCATGCACAGATAGCCATTTAGAACAAACCAGAAGAGTTCTGTTTATTTTCTGCACCTCAAAGAGGGAATTTACTATATAATACTTTAATCCTTTCAGCACCCTGGGATGTACACTGTGGGGTAAATTTTCAAAGCACAGCACATGGATTTAGCTGCGCGACTCTCATTGATGTTAATGGGAGTCACACGGCTAAATCCCTGCACAACACTTTGACAATTTAGGGTTGTATGTCTAAGAAAAGGACACTGGTTTGAGCTGATGAAACAGCTGGAAATGAAGAACCCATCGGAACACATCCTGAAAGTTGTCTGACAATAAGAAATTTAATTACTAGATATACTTCTGTCCTAGTTCTCTGTGGTAAAACTTTTTGGCACCAGGCTTCTTTTTCTACTATCTGTCTGGCTTACTGTGAGCCACTTGTTACTTTCTTTCAGGTATCTAAAATTTTTATTACCCATAGGTTTGGCTATTTTATGTGAGAATGTCTATTATATATATTTAAAAGGAAAAAAATTAACTATCACTTTTCTCTTAGGGAAATGGATATTTAGAATTTGATAGGTAAGCTCTGTGTGTGTAAAATGGCGTATTTAAAAGAAAAGTTTTAATAATGCTTATATATCAGTTAGAGCCATAATTTTTATTACTGAGTTAATGAGAATTACAGTTTGATAGAAACATGGATAATGCTAAAATTTGTTATCTATTCATTAAAAGACATTAATAACAGAAAGGGCATTACCGTTTAGATTTTTTGCATGCTGTTATCTGTTGTGGAATGGGAACAGTGAAGAATGCATAATTTCATACAGATCACGTTTTTTGTCATGAGTTTCTGATGTTATGGTAAAGTAGTATGAATGCTGATCTGCTCACCTTTATTTGGCAAACCAGTTGGTATCAAGAAGATTTTTGCTACTCAGTACAAATTCCAAATACTGAGCATAGAGCTATGTGAGTTTCTTTCAAGGTAGAAACTGTTGGTTGACTCCTTCACTTCCTTTCCTAGTCTGACCTCCACAGGAAGATTTCCATTTTGAATCAGGATGCCCGAAATGCTTGCAAGTATTGTCAATTTGAAAACATTTTTAAGCACCATTCTACCACAGTTTCCACAAATCTTAATCTTGTAAAATGGAAACAGGCACATGGATTTTTTAGAGCATTTTTCATTTAAGATACATTCCTTAGGTTCTTATTAATAAATAAATGTCTTCAAATATATGATTCAAAGAAATGGAAAAATCTTCAAGGAATATTCAGAATTATCTCAGGGTTCTAATATATATATATACCCTGCTTTCATTAGTGGTGACACAGCCTTGTTTTGAGAGACCTTTGCTTAGTTACACCCTCTCCCTCTCTCCTTTTGTTAGTAGTTGTAATTTTATTTGAACTATGGACTGGGGTTTTTTTCTGCATCTGACTCCTAGTTAGGTCTCAGAAACCAGAGATGGAGAAAAGAAAAACCCTTGCTTGGATATCTGATTTGGCCCTTACCCTGCTTGAGTAGGAGATAATATTTTGCAGTGAAGAAAAAATACAATATTCTGAAAGACTACTTTTAAAAGAAAACATATTTAGCTCGGTATTATTTGATAACAGTACTTTTCTTTCTTTCTTCCTCCACATATCCACTTAATACAAGCATCTTGCAATAAAGAGCATTCTATTTTTATTTTAAATTTTAAACTTCTTTGTAACTTGATCATCAGGTTATGTATTACTAGAACATTGCTTACCAGTTTTAATGACCTGTTCAATATTGATTATTCCCTCATGGGCAGTAACACTTTTCATTCTGTTTTTAAAAACTTTTGTATTCTTTTAAAATTAATTTTTGTTTTACTAAGCCTTAGCAAACAGAAGCAAGAAAATACCTTCAAGAAGTGTAAATATTTTGCTTATTTGCTTACTAGGACCCTTAAAAAGATCTCCAAATCTTGGTGCTGTGCCTTTAAAAAGTAAAGTTCCAATAAAAATCCATTAACTACTTTCAAATATAGCAGTCCTCCTGTCCAGCTGTGAAAAGTACTAGATGATACTTATTTGCCATTTGTGTTATTTACGGTCCATGACTTTTATGGTAACTGGTTCCTATTATTGGTTTCTATTAATGTAAAACATAAGTGAACATAAATGAGGCGTGAATCATTTCTTTTTATTAGCCCCACAGTCTTCACTCAGTGCTTGCAGTAACTCCAGCTGTGACTTGTTAGTGATAACCTATTTAAAGAAGGATATCTTTAAGAATAAAGGCTGTGATTAGGATTCTTTGTCTGTTCATAGTTTCAAAAGGTTTCACTAGTTCATTGCAAGATCAACAGTGATGAAAATAAAAATTAATTAGTAATACTTCTAAGTCCAGGGTTGCCATTAAACTGTCCTGAGTGTAACATGGCACTAATGATACTCCAGGTAAAAAGCAGGGCATACAGGATATGTCACTTCACCAGCACCGGAGAGGATTTCCTGCTGCTATTTATCCGTGTTGTAAAATGGTAGATGCTGATACAATTAGTTATTAAACCATATACTTTAGAAAAAAAGACATATATGCATATTTTTAAGGAATAATGAAGTTAATGTGAAACTAGACATTTCAAAAATGGACTATTTGCCTATACAACTGAAGTAATTCGTTTCAATTCTATTGGAAGAATTATACCTTAAGTCGTGCATTAAGTTCCCTTCCAGGTAGCTTTATAGTGACATTGGAAAAATGCATGTTCTTTAAGATAAAACTTTATTTGTTCTATGGAAAAGAAAATACTTAAGTTTTCTGCTTAAGCTGAATTTAGGTCCAGTCAATACTTGTGTATTGGATTTAATTTCACCAATATTTTTTTTCCAGGGAAAAACGAAGTTTTTCTAATCAGTTCTAACAATATATTGTTTTAAAATCCTAAATATTTTTTAGTAGTTAAATAAATTTGGAGTGCATGTTTCTCATTCTTTCTTTGAAGCTTTAGAGTATGTCATCAACCTTTGTGTTATTTGTGATTCTCTATCAAAATGAACTGCTTTAATTATTTCGGAGAAAAAGTCTTGCTACATTTCCCAGACATTCTATGTCCTGTTTCATCAGTGATGTGCCATGAATACAAGAGGGAAAGAAAAGAAATGTAACTCCCAAATAAAACCCTTATATCATCCTGTGCCTTTCAGGGGCCTTTCCGCGATACCGCTGAAGTGTTGTGGCAGCGCTACAAGCCTTTGGAACCAACCCTGCGAGTGGCAGAATCAATCAATTCACCACCAGGGAAGGCCAGAGAGAGAACAAAAAGGGAGGAATGGAGGAATCCTATACATGACAATGAGTAAGTTTTTTGTTTTTTCTTATATTGTTATGAGAATGTTTTCTTTATTCCATTGCTTTCAGAAACCTTTTATGCCTGACAAAATGAAATGTCAAACCTGACAGCTTACTAGAAAACATTTTATGTATATACTTTAAATTCTGTGTCCTTAGATTATAAACTACTCAGGGCAGAGACCCTATCTTGTAATTGTGTGACATGTGCCATCCATGTCTATGAATCTATAGAAGAACTAGTAATAATAATACTATGTGATGCAACAGATGGCTTTAGCGGGAAATAAGAAAACAAATACATATTCTGTCTTGCCACATGCACCTTGCCAAGGAAGAAATACTGTTTCAGTCCTCATATTCTGGGAGCTTACTGGTTATGGGAGGAGAAAACAGTGTTGCATGAAATGAGAGTTGTTTTCTCTCCCAGTAGAATACCACAGCTCACTTGGAAGGGGAGGGAGCATATGCTGCACGTTAGAACATGATACAAAACCTGGAATCATCCTTGAAGCAGTTTGAATTCCTAAGCCATAGCATCTGTAATAGTGTCAGACAGGCCAGTTCTTTTTCATAAAATCTCAAATATAGGCATAATCCGTCCCAAAAGATTAAGGCTTCTGTCCCAAAAAGATTTAAGGCTATTGCCAAAATATTTCCAATTTTTTTCTTCTTAACATGACAGAACTCTTTTGTCCAATCATAATAAAAGCCTGTTAAGTCAACTCCTGTGGCTTTTTAATTAACTGGGAAAAAAAAAACCAAAACATGTTTTCCCACTTTTTCCTTGAATTCACTGCTCTTGGCAATCCTTTGGCCCTTTAATACCAGAATTCAAGACAGAAAGGAATAACTTTTCCTCATGAGCAGCCTGTGATCCACTGATTCACTGGCACTTGATGCTTTGTTATCTTTGATCTGCTTCATACTTTTTTATCAGCTCCATATTCCTTTCTGTCAGCTTCAGGACTGGGACTTCAGAGTGCCAGAATCAATTGTGTTTACAAGGTTTAGCTTCTATGTTTTTATTGTTGGACCATTTCCCCCAATTTAATATTCATAGTGTCTTTGAATGAAAATTCTATTCCAAAACAGTTCTGAAGTTAAAAAAATATTTTAGTGCAACTGCTTTTTCACTTTTAGGCAATGTTTTTGGTGGTCTTTTTTTTCCCATTTGGTGTTGAAACTGAGACATAGCACTTTTTATTCCTTTCATACCAAAACCATAACTGAGTTCAGTTACAAGTACAAATGTACTTGCCTTTTCTATTCCTTTCTGTATTCTTTCATGTATTGGTGTGAGTAGGAAGCAGCTTAACTTTCACTTCAGTCTAAATTTGTGCTTTTTCTTAATTTTCATTTTTATATCTAACTTCTACTGTTGAAATTTAAAAGAATCCCTATCACTAGGTAGTAATTAATATTCTATCTCTCATTACAAGTGTTTTTTTCACTGAATAAGAAGTGACCAATGCATTCCAACTGAGGATAGATGTTGTCCTTCATTTATAGGCAGGACTACATTGCCCAGACTTTATTTGATGAAGTTTACCCCAGTTATCACTGTGTCAACAGTTTCAGAAGATCAATTCTTCTAATAAATATTTCACTGACTCTTCAGTAAGAGACAAGCTTTGGTTTTGTACGGTTTAAGTTTGGAGACTCCAACTTTGATAGATATTATTTGATATGGGATATTTATTTACCTTATGGGTAAGGAAGCATTTAGTGCTGTCCTTAATGCACAGAAGCAATGTCTAACAATCAATGATTCTCAGCTTCATGCACACTAAATGCAGAGTGTATGATACATTTTCAGGCTGTGATCATTCCATTTGTGCTTCTTATTCAACCAACCATGCAAGGGTCACATCTGTAACCTTGAAAAGGTGATGACAGAGTTGCAGGTCATCACCAGGACTAATGCTCACTAGTAATGCTGCAGCTGCTGTGTGGGATGTTGGTCTCCAGGGAGGAGCCAGCAAAGGGTTACTCAGATTCTACAGTAGTTTTTTCTCAGCAGTGTCTATTATGAATTGACAAATTTCTGTTTCTTTCTATGTAATTGTGTACTTTGGGACTTTATGTCTTCCTAGTAGTGCTTCCTATGCTGATTATTCTTCTATTTTAGAAAATAAGGAGAGAATGAGCTGCAGAAGTATGTGGGATTTGTTGAGAAAGCTTGTGTTTGCATAAAATGCCAGACTGAATCCTTGCTATGTATATCAGAGTGAGTACTGTTTGGTGTCTTTTAAGACAGAAAGATTGTTGGAATGTATCTGAAATTTTCAGCAACATTCAGAATTCCCATGCACCTCTGATTATCACAGTTCTTTAAAGTGGTTGTTTATAGCATGATAGGATGAGTGTTGCAAGCTCTGACAAAGTTCTTGCTTCTGATAAAATGCAGAAAAAAATTGGAAAAACTGTGAGAGAGTTTGAGGCAGGCAGAAGCAGTACAAATGAAACCAAGAGAGAATGTTATGCTTACTTAAAGCAACTGCTGGAATTTCCTATTCTGTAATGAAAGAGCAACTAGGTAATCCAGCCTAACAAGAATGATTCCTTTTTGTCATGTAATTGAAGCTGTTTTTACCTTATTGTCCTATTTTTCATACAAATGAAGTGATTAACTTCTCTCCTTGGGTGAGAATGACAATTGCATTCCTTTGGGCCACTTAATATAGTGTCTAGTTTGAGACACCAACTACTGGATCCAGCAGATTTAGAGTAAGCATGAAAAGGTCTTTCCTCAGTTGCGTGCAGCTGCATGCTGGCACAATTTTCCAGAGAACAAAAATGTAAATTATTTTCATTAACTTTGATGAAATCTGTCTCACATAATATGCCTCATACTTCAAAGTATGCTATTAAACATCTTTATGAAGTCAACAAACATCAGAATGAGATGCAGTGTGGTGATAGCAATAGTGGAAGGCTTAGGTTTCCTGATTTGTTGTAGTCTTCTGGTGTGACATCAGGCACGTCATCTCACCTTCTGGCTATGTCTGTGCTCAGTGCTGTGCTGGAGATGCACAACCTGGTCCAGGTCACACTGGTTCACTCGTGTGCAGCACAGTGCAATGTTTGCACACCCTGCCTCTCCCATGCTGTGTGAATATTGCAGCACCCAGCTCCTCATGGGCTTATTCTAAGCAAGACTGTGCTTTTCTTTAGAAGCAGCTTAGGTGCTTCTGTGCTACACTGTGCTGGGCATGAAAGGTAAACTTAGAGAGGAATTAGTGACCTAAATAAGCTCTGCACTTGGAGAGCATCAGTATTAGGAGCTGCTCAGTATTAATGGTAAGAAAACTTAAAAGGCAAGACAATTTAAGGTTTAGGGTTTAAAAAAAAAATTCTAGAATTTTAAAATCTTTTAGTGTATTTCTGACTTAGCTGCAGTGAAAATTGCTACTATATTTTATGTCATACAAATACATCTGAGAACTTTTTTCAAATTATACTTAGTTTGTCATATGCTTTGCAACTTCAGCAATTTGCATATTTTCCGGACTGTTATTGTATTATGATAAACAGGGATTATCATATATTTTCAGATAATGTTTTCTTAACAATTCAACTTCTATTTGTAACTCTTCCATTTATTTTAATTACTAGCACAGTGTGCAACATTTATTAATCAGCAGAGTCTTTTTAAGTTAAAATACTAAATTAGCTAACCCCATTAACACAGAATACTCCAAACAAGCAGTAATAGGAGAGGTAGTTACTGTGCAAATCGTATTATACATGCGGGTGCTCTAGGGCACAGTTAAGCATGATTACCCTCTTTTGATCCAGTATTCCTCTGCTTCTTCCAGCTAATTTCCACTGGAAATTTACAAAGTAGTGCCTTCATTTTTCCATCTTAATTTTTCTAATGAAGTTCTGGTACTTTATAACACTGGGGATGCAGATAATAAGTCTGTATAATTAAGAAGTTCCGGAATTTGCTGCAGAAGAGATCTCTTTTACTTCCTTCAAGAACTACACTGTGCTTTAATTTGCCACTTTACATTATTGCAGACAGGGGCTAAATAAAAATGGCCAGAAGATTTTAGATTTACCAATGTTACAATCAAAGTGATTTATACTTTTTCAATAAACCATGTGTTTGGTATATTACCAGAAACAGTATTTGTACTAATGCACCCAAGTAGGTTTCTTATGGCAAAAAGAGTACACTAAAGATAATGTGACTAGATGTGTTAAGTAAAATATTCTGTCTTTATTTTATCTAACACTTTGATTTTAATATACACTCATTATGAACTAAATAATGGCTGCCCTGCTGCAATTGTTTTGCTGTGGAAAATCATTATGCTTCCTTCTTTGTTCCCCAAGTGAAAAGACAGACACTGTTAGATTTGATGAAAAAATTACTTCAGGTATAATCCAAATTTGAAACCTTAAAATTAATGTCATGTTTTGTTAAAGAAAAAAAAAAAAGAAGATAAAATATTCACAGATTCCTGATAGAGAAGCCTGGCTTGTTTGGAACTAATTGTTCATGGAGTTCTTCAAATTGAAATAAAATTGTCTTATTTGAATTAAATCAACACAACAAGGAATTGAATTGCTATTGTATAAAAACACTTTGGATAAAAATTTAACAACGATGTCATGCAGAGTTAATATTTTGGTGGTATTTTTACTACTAAATGACAAAAATGTACAGTACATACAAATATGAAAGTTTGAAAAACATCATAAGCAGTACTTGGAGTTTTATATTTCTTACTGTGCCCTGGCAGTGTGGCATGCGTGGCAGTCCAGCCGTAGCTCTGACAGTTCTTTCTCAGAAGTCTGGGTATGTTTTTGAAGCATTTCTGGGATCAGGATTACATGCTTGCACTGCTAGACTGCTGGGATTTTGCCTCTTGGGCAGGTTCAGAGAACACACTGCAGAAGCACTGTGGGTTTTGTTGCCATTTAAATTTAAGAAAAGGTTACTGCCTCTGTACTGTGTCCTGTTGGTAGGTACCATATAGATTTGGGACACTGCTGCCCAGCAGTAAATGATGGACCTGACAAATTCTCCTTCCTGTTTGTGCTGCTGTGCTCCTCTCACACCACCACAGACACTAGAAACCAGTACCTGCTGCTGCTTCTGTCATGTCTGTCAATCTGACTGGATAGCTTTCAGTGTCTAAAAGGCCTCTTCCATTTCCTGTAACAATAATGAGAGGGAGTGCAATGAGAGACAGAATAGAGGGAAGAAATGATAGTTGAGGAATGTAGGAACAAAAATCCAAACATGTGAGGGGAAAGAAGGAATAGAAAGATGAAATTAATAGTAGGAGGAAGGTACAAAATAGGATGAAAGGAGAGATTTTAAAAGTTTTATTTTTATTATCAGCAAATATCTACAGTGTCTTTGAAATTTAAATACACACTACTAGCAACTGTCAGGTCCTGCTTTGGCTACTAAATGTAGGCTTCTAGATCTTTTTACACTATATAGGTTCAATATAGTGTGGTCCTGGCAGCAATGCAGCTGGCCTTCATCATCAGCGACATAGCCAGCCTTGGTCCTGGTCCTCCCTCAGGTTATATGTTGCTAATATTGCCTTTTGTAGAGCCTAATGTAGTTTTCCATTTTTCGTTCCAACCTTTTCCCCATTTGGAATGTATTCTTTGGCATAGTTCTCATTCAGGCTGTTGTGGTATTTAAAAATTAAATAATTTTTCATTTAAAAATATATTTATTTAGGGAAAGTTCACCTCCCATTAAATCATCATCTTTTGGGAAGGCTCAGCTTATACTGACTTTATTTTATGGCAGGATAAAGCATAAATACAGAATTTAATTTTTCTTTGATACTGCTACTTCTGTCTTTGTCATGTTTACTGGAAAGCTTCACGAATTTCTGAATTTACACTGAAATTGCAAGGAAAAGCTGAAACCTAGATGTAGGAATGAGTGAATGTTTTGAAATCTAAACTATTGAAATCTAAACTTGTGCAGTTGATAATGGCATCATACCATTGTCTGAATTTAATTTTCTTCTTCCATCACTCTATTTTGTCACTTTCAGAGCACATACTGTCATTAATTTTGGGAAAAGCTGTGTCAGGTGTATACAAAGAACTAAGAACATAATACCATTACTGAAGTGTTTTTCAGTGCTATTAGTTCTTACTATTATTATTGATTGTGGGGCTATAATGACTTTTGTATGACTCTAATTAATTTGGTTACCCTACTTAACACGAAAAATTGTTTTAATTTTTTTAATTACTTATTCACATAGAGTAATGAAAATTCTTCATTACTTTAAACAGGCATTGAATTTACAAGGATATGATCCTTTCTTGTAGTGGAGGCATCATCACTACAAGGATCTGCCCCCCGATTGACAGTAAAACTATAAACAGAAGAAAAAGCTTCTACTAGATACCATTATACCCTATTATATTTTGGATATTCTTTCATTTAAATTTTAATATTTTTAATTGTCCAGCATTCTTCCTCAAAAATTCATAGTTGATATATTTTCTTTTCACTCAGCCATAGATGTACATTCCAGGCTGTATGGCACATATTCCGGTTAATGATCTTAGAATAGATGATGCAGCAGAATGCAGAAGATCACTTTTGTGTAAACTATGTGTAGAACATACTGTTAGTTGTGTCTAAAAGTGTTAAAATATTTTTAAAATTTAAAAAAAAATCATATTAGAATATACATATCTGAATATTTTTTTTTCAAAAAAGACAAAGATTAAGTGATCCACAGTAAAATCAAAACCTTTATGTAGAAAATTATATAGAGAAAACTGTAATAATTTACTTCTACTTTCCTCAAGTTTTTCTTTATCGTTTTGTATATAAACTGTACAGACATGGTATTCATACTAAATTACAAATGCTATGGCTCAACTAAATTCTATGCATATATGGGCAAATCCCTAAACTGTAAGCCTTGTCTTCTCAGCTATCCAATCCCCTGGGAAAGCCAATTTTCTTTCATGTCTGAACAAAAGAAAAATGTACTATTAAAATGCAATTCAGAAGTGATAAAAACTGCAAGTGGAGCAGCCGGCTCACAGCACCTTCGATGTATTCTCTGGGACACTGGGGCCACATTAATTTTTGTGTGTGTGTGATGTCCATCCCATGTGCAAATTAGCATTACAAGTACCATAATCTGTCTTATGTGAGGGTGTCCTTTCCCATGGGTATACACATGCTACTATAGCTTTTTGTTATTTAAAAGTCTGCTAACTCAGGGTTTTTCTTTCACTAACTTTACATGACATTTGTTTGTGGCACTTGATAGAATAAGCTGATAGAGTTGGAAAGATTCTAAAACAGTTTATTTTTATGAAATGGAAAGAAAGAAAAATAATTTAAGAAAACACTCAAACAGTTGCTGATTAATCAGCTAGTCAAAATAAATAATTTTCTGCATCTGTATCAGCTGAGAGACAAAGAAAGGTATTTTAATCCTCATCTTTATCAAAATCTTGTTGGCCTAACTTTTATATCGACTCTGGATTCTGAAAAGTTTTCAGCTGGGGAAGGGTTCTAATTAACTACACTCGTCATGGTAGCTAAAGTGATGTTTTAGACTTCTGAAGCATTATTTCTAATTTTACTGGATAATATTCATTCCTGAACTTCTAGAATAAACAGTGCATGTTGGAGTTTTTTCAGAATACCAGCAATAATAAGCTTAATTCATAATTTTTTACTTTATAGAAAAATGTACTTGTTTGCTCTGATGATTCTCTTGCAAACTGAAATAGATGGAACTAAGACATCTTTGTAGGGTGTCTTGCAGATCTTCTATATATAAGATGTTTTTCACCTTTCTCCATACAGTTTTCTGTGGAATCTACCCAAAAAGCCTGTGGTTGTCCATGACAGTTAGGGACATCCATCTGAAAAGCCCTTCCAGCAGGTAGCTGGAGCTTCACTGCTTGCTGGCACTATGTAAGCAGGAAGACTATCATCAGTATGACCAAAAAGGAAAGAATCTGGCTCAAAAAGATTGCTAATTAGGACATAATTATAACTTTAGAGTAAAGTACACAAGCTGTGAATTCTGAAGAAATCATTTCTTTGTTTTGTGGTTACCAATATTTGCAAGTTAGATTCTGTTAGATGAGAATATGGTTTATTTAACTTTGGTTATCAGATATCAAAAGATGCTTACCTCCATAAGTGATCTCTACCCTTGTGCATGGTGAGTGCCTGCCACTGACAGCTGGCCCAGACTGCACTGCCAGCTCGAACCTGAGGTATGAACATGCACATCCCAGCCAACGAAACCCCGATCATTCTGTGCATCACATCAGTTGTTAGTGCAGATACAGACAAAGTAATAATCTACTAATGCAAGTACACCAAGTTACGTCCTTGTGCACAAAGTCTTCCTTTTATCCTGTTGAAACTCTATATCTCTCTCAGAAAGAAGCTGCAGGAGAAATTGTAGTGATCCTCTCACAATACTGAGAGGAAACGTTAAGAAGGTAGTGAAAAATAGCAGGAGCATGTGTCCATGTCATCTGCAGCATTAATCTCCATTATTTACGTCAATCCTGTGGCATATAGAGAAGACAATAACTGATTTAAAAATGTTCTTTAATTTCAGCTTTCTGCCATTTTCTTCATATCACAAAAATTATGAGAAGTACGAGCCATCACTTCATAGGTCAGGCAAATATGGCCGAGAAGCTTATGGAACTAAACATTTCAGAGAAGTATATCATAAGAAGTGGATAGCAGACAAGGTAAGGCTCTACAAAAATCAAGGATTTATTTACTTTTTTAGGCTGCTGTTTTATTAGATCTAAGTGAATTTCAGTATGATCCAGAGATCATGAAATCCAATGGGATTCTTTCTAGAATGTTATAAAATAATGTAGTTAGAGTTGTGATGGGATGTCAGATTTCCTTGACTCTCTGGTAAGTTCAATTTGAGGAAATTCAAGACCTGTCTGTCCTACAAGATCAGGACTTCAGACCCTGATTGAGTAAAGCTTCAGTTTTACATGTTTTGCTGTGTTTCATTCTATTTGTATTGCCTTTTCTGACTCAAGAGAAGCTGTATATTTACTCTTGCACATTAAAATAAACCTCTAGGAAATTATAGCAAAAGCTGATTGAAACAGCGTGATATTTTACTGCTTACATTCTTTGGAAAAATCTTAAAACTAGTGAATAGGTGTTTTTAATTTTAAGATCACCTCATTAAATTGCCTGCTTTGTCAGGAGCATCTCAAATATTTCTGGTTTTGTAGTGCTGCAAAAGATAATTTTTCTCAGAACATGTTCTAACATGAATTTGTGTAATGTTTACTTCAATTTGTATTAGGTATCTTAATCACATTAAAATTTCCAAGTACAAGAAAGATAATGGACTTTGTGGCTCTATGCTGCACTCTCTGCCAAGATACTTAGGGGACTGGAGCAGCTTTCATAGGAGAGGCTGAGACAGCTGGAACTCTTCAGTCTGAGGAAGAGAAGGCTCAGGGGAGATCTTATAAAAGTGCACAAACACCTGAAAGGAGAAAAGGAAGAAGAGGGAGCCAAACTCCTCTCAGACTCAGTAGAGAAGACAGTAGTCAGTGACAGGACAAGAGGCATTGGACACAAGTGAAGTGCATGAAACTCTGGGATTTTGTAAGATATCTCCCTGAAAGTAGTTTAACCTTTGTAAATATACAGCGAGTTCCAAGGAATCTTAGTTTGAGAAGGAATATTTTTTAAAATAATTTTTTTTCTCAAAACTTTAAGCTTTAAAATGGAGCACAGAGTAAAGTTTTGGTATTTCGATATGCATTCATTTTATCTCCTTGCAAATAAAACATCAGATCAACATTCAAACAAAAAGATCTGAATTTATCTTTCAAAAGCAATGACTGGAAGGTATGACTGGCTGAAGTCCCACAACATAAGTATGATATATAAAAAGGACCCAAATGTCTTACTGCTGGTACTCATCTTGTCCTGTTAAGAATTGCTTTTCCAGTTTTTAGCAGTTCTTGCTGAGGCTTAGATGATGGTATCAAAAAATCTAAAGGTGCTTGTACTGTATATCACACATATAGAAACTATGGGCTCAGCTGAAAAAACTAAACCCACTTTACCTGTGATCATGGATAGATATCAACCTAAATCTCTGGAGGCGAATGGCTGCGTATTTTAACCCAAGATGACATACAGCCTTCCAAACCCAAGTCTAAATCAATATGAAACTTCCATTAGGAGCTGCTTACCCCAACAGAGAGATAAGAGGAGAAAAGAGCTGTTTATCATATACCTGCTGCTTTATCAGGAAAAAAAAACCCAAAAAGAACCCCAAAAATGCCATCTCCTCACTGCAATGTAATAGAAAAAGACCTACAGACAGGTGTGAGGTCATACTTTCCTAACTGTTAAATTTGATAGGACTCTCTGTCTCTTTCTTATTTCTAAACTATATGAAAACTTTGAATATATCAGTGCTATGAGTAAAATTCTCCTAATGAATCACAAGGCTAAAGGGCATGTAACAAAATATTAGGAAAAAAAATCAGACTTTTGTTTAACAGTTTGTCTGCTGAACACAACCTTTGAGTTTCCCACAAGGTTATATTTTTGTGGATGCAACTTCTATTACAACCAGAATAGCTGACAACCCTGCCATGTTCTATATTCAGTTTCTAGCAGTTTTATGATAGATAAGTTTCTTGTATTGTTGCTGGTAAGACTGTGTAAGTTCTTCCAAGGAGTCAGTTCGGTGGTCAGCTGCTGAGGTATTATTTGATGTTAGGTGATATTAGCTGGCTTTTTAAAAAATTATGTATAAAAAAGTTTCCTTGTGTATGTGCATGACCATGTCCTAGTTTCCTGAGGATTTCATGTGTTTATTACTATGCAATTTAATTCAAGTCATAAAAAGATTAGTATGTAAATGATATAATTACTTTAGATGCAAAATGAACAACAATGAAAAATATTGCCTTGTTATATTTCTTCTAGAAAATGAAAGGGTATTAGCATAGACTTCCTCTAAACATAATAATTACCATATCTATGTGAAGAAAAGTTAATAGTTCCTTTTTAATCTGAAAATTTTTATCTCATTCCATTTACATTTCAAAGAAATTTGAGTTAAGGGAAAAAACGTTCTAATTCTTCGTTATAAATAGACAAGGAAAGGAAATACTACACCTTTTGTGAAACTGAATCTAGTTAGTTTACTCAGTAAATCACTATAAACCATAAAAATGCTTGCATATTTTAAGTTTTACATTGTATATCTAAATACATTGGAATGTCTTTGATAGAATTGATGTGAGAAATTTCAATATAAAAAATTTACTAGTCGCTATGAATTTAGTCTACAATGATAGGTTCCAATGTAGATGGACAGTCAAGGGATCAAATACACTAACTGTAGTCTTTCAGCTGTCAAAACACTCACATATGTTCATATTTATTGAGGCAGAAATGATAGCTTATAGTCTTTAATCGGTATTGGAATTAGTTTGCATATGCATTTTAGAAAACTGACTTTAATGACAGCATTTAATGTTTTCTTATTTGTAAAATTCAGGAAGTGATAGTTTAAGATGTTCCATTCTGATAGATTCTTTCCTCTGATGCCTTATTATAGGTGAATTACAGTACAACTGAATCACTGTTTCATTATTTACACAGGCATTTTGGCCCTAAACAGGATTTTATTATCTACAAAGCATAAAAATACCCAGGACTGCAAAGAATTAATTTAGAGAACCTAAGCATATTGCACAGAACATAAAGTTGACCTTTACCGTCTACAGCTTTTGGAATGGAGTGGGATGTGGAACACATCGTAGATTTAATGTGGCACAACGCTGTCTGCAGAAACTTGGGTGGGACTGTGACTGCCTGCCCATTGCACCCGATGATTGAATCTGCTGTCACCAGCATCCTGATAATAATGAACATTCAGCTTAACGACCGTGATTATGATTATCATAATTGATGTGCAAGTGCAGTGTGTGGGGATCATTACAGCTGAACTGTACAGCAGAGAAACATGCCTTAGTTATAGATAATTTTACTTTTATGCATTGATTGGGATAAAATATGCCTTTCAAGTTCAACAGGCCAGCTTGATATAATTTTAGTAAGATTTCTACATATATGAATTGATGTTTATGAGCTTCCTGCAAAACAGTCATTCTAGCTGTTTGTTTTGAATTGTTTCATTCCATTAATAATGGGAAATAATTAAATAATTAGATGTTGTCGAGTGGAAATCACTTACAGAGTCCTGCCAGTGTTAATCAAATATCAGATTCAAATATTTCTAATTATCATGGCCTTGCCTTGTCTAGGGAAAAATAGCCCTTGCTATTCACCACCACACAATTGTACTTTCGGTGGAGCAGTAGAAAAAGGGCTGTGGTCAACACTAAAGGCATTTTCAGACTGCACTGTGTAGCCTTTACGGCAGGCAATAGTTGTTCCATATATAAATTATATCACTTCCATCTTTGTCACCAGAGCCAGAGAATTATGGGCTTAAATTCAGCCAGTGTAGATAAAGGCACAATCAACAGCTTCAGTTGGTTTTGTTGAATAGTCATTGCCTTCAACTGTGATTACATGAAGTTGCAGAAGTATTTAATTAAATCATGACGTAGATAAACACAACTATGAGTATCTATTTTAAACCAGAGTTTATGTAAAGAGTGTTACAACATAACTGTAATGAAAAGTATAGCATTTCATTACTTTACACTAGGCATAAATTTGGCTCTTTGTCCAAGAACTGACAGATTTTTGATCTGGGTTAACAGAGAAAACAGAAAAAATTCTTGTAGAGGGGGAAAGTGATTTTTTTTCTGTTTGAAAATTAGCTTTATCTCCTGTAGGACCAACAGCATACAGCAGTCATGTCTAGTGGATAATGCCACATAAGGCATCCCTGACTATACTGGAATTTATTTAAATTTCACCTTAACTCTATTTTTCTAACCTTCCATTGACTTGACTTGAGAATAGATATTAAATAGTTTTATTAATAATTTTAAATTCTTTCTTGCTCAGACTGTTACTTCATTTTTTTAAAGATATTTGCTTGTTTTCATTTTAATTAGGAAAAAAGATTATGCAAGAATATTTTCTAATATGGCGTGATAATGGCTAATGACTGTGCATCGGTAGTGTCAGCTTTATTACCTTTCAAAAGTTTAAAGGCCATATTTACCTTTGATAGAAGTTACTAATGTACACAAGAAGAACTAGCATATATTTGGAATATCAGATCCTTAGTTCCCCAATCCAACCTCAATGTGTTTTCCTAGGCAATGCAGAGCTTACATAATGTGGCAGCCAGAAGGGAATTATTAGACAAGCTGTAAGAGTTTGCTTGTTCCAGTACCGGTTTCCTCATGAGCCATGTCAGGGATAATAAGGGTTGTTGCCAAAGTGTGTTGCACTCCAGCAATCCCTGGCCAATGACACGGCTCCTGTATGGTTATTACTGCTGGCATGACTTGATGTATCTATTCAGATGCTCCAAATGGACCCTTACTTTGAGTTATCAACTATCTGCTTCCAACAAGACACTGCTTGCTCTCACTTTTTGTGCTATCCTGAGTCCTGCACCAAACCTAATCATTTAAATCCAAGGATCTGGTCCTACAACAGTACATCCTGTACTATTAATGAAAAGTCTGTCTTTTTTATACCCTGTGGCATGTTTTTTACGCTCACAGAAGAACCACTGGGAGTCAGAACGCTGCTGCATCTCCACAAGAAAATCAACTTGAGTGATTCCCTGCCTCCACAAAGGGTGATTCCCATAACAGCACTACTCTTCAGAGCTGTGAGCTCCTTGGATCTGAGGTGTTTGGCTACCTGGTTAGGTAGTACAAAAAAAGAGCAGTGTCGCCCAATTTAATACCACAGAACAACTTAATAACCAGGTGGTCTCCGAAACTGGGAAACAAAAAAATATCTTAAAGTTACTTTTGCAACTGCTACTTCTGTGGTGGTTTTGTTTCATTTTGGTTTGGTTTGGTTTTTTTGGTAAATGTCATAATGTACTGTTGAGAAGGAAAGGTATTAACAATCCAGAAGTATGCCATGTCCAAAAGTGGGAATACCAGACATTACTTCTCATTCACAGGACTAAAATGAAATATCTCTTGTGATAAGGTGGATCCATTCAGTCTTCCTGGAAAGGAAATGACAATTTCAAGTTTTGAAAGTTTACACAATGATCTTTCCAAATCCCTTATGACTGTGTTTTATTTACAGAAATATACTTTGTTATGAAGATCACTTTCAGTGCTCCCACTGGAAAGGTTCTTGAGCTGTAGATTGTTTTCTTTGAGAAAATCCTTAAGGTCACCACTATTGGGTTGCCTTTGAAAAATGTTATGCTTGATATATGATTATTAATGATTATTAACTATCAGTGAGCTTTCAAATTATTTTCTTAGTTGTAGAAAGATGGTAAACACTATGAAGCAAATTAAAACATGCAAAATAAATCCTTGGCTAATGTTTAAATGCAGAAAAAATCTGTGGATAACTGGAAGGCTGAAAAAACTTTCTAGTGGAGGTTACTGGTGAGTTACAGGGTCTGATTTTGAAGGTATGCTACAAAGTAGTGACTGAGAAGAATCAAATCGTTCACTTATTTGCATAAGTAGAGATACTGTCACCACTAGTCTAATCAAATCCATTCTAGTGGTTATTTGTAAGGGTTTGTGGGCAACTAGTTGAATATTTTATAAAACCTGATTTTCAGTTCTGTAATTTCTCAATGGGAAAATGCAGTCCCTTGATGATGATCCAAGGCTTTGAAGAATAAATTGATTCGAAAGAGAAAATTAGATGGCACTTATTATACTGTCTAACTAGCAATCCTGTGTCATTTGTCTGTTGGATGACAAATGTCTTACTTTGCCTACCTTCCTCACTTAATAATGTAACTTGTATGTTAGTGGTATAAAAGAAAACATTACTTTTTTAGTAAGAGTTAACTTTAACCAGTATTCCTTTGATGGAGATATATGTATGTTTAAGCTTTCTAAATAATTCCCGTTGTACACATTGCTTAAGCATTTTAAAGCCTCTTATTTAATCAGAAACACTTTAGAAATAGAGTTTCTTGACCAATCCTTTCAGTATGTGCTTAGAGTACATTACAGTAACTTGTGGCAGAGATTTTAAGGGAAAACAAAAACAGTTAATCTATAAACAGTAGATACTGGAGTTACACCTGATTTGTTTTGTTTGTATTGTTTTAGACATTGAGTATTTGGACATGATTCTGTTTGTTGGAATTCAAAATCCTCACACTAAACTGGGAAATGTTTGGCCTTGTCTTTTCATGTCAGTTTTGGATAAGCTGTTCAGTATTCTTGAAATTAAGTAGATTTTTTTATATATATGTGTCAAACATAATGTATTTCAACTCAATTCAATTTGCCACAATATTGAATTAAAAAGGCTATATTTCAAAGTCACTTAAAATTCTTTATGCAACTTATCTGCAAAAGCAAGCTAGTTATTGTTTGATAATACTCACCAAGACCTCATTTGTGCTTGTTAAATAGAGTTGAAATTAAAGTAACAGAAAGCTTTTCACAGTCCTCTGAGAATTACATGGTCCATACACCTTTTGAAAACTGCAGGTTTGAGAGCTGATCCTCAGCCCTAGCATAATTGAGATATAGCCATGGATCTAGGCTAATAGCATCAGGTAAGGATCTGGCCCATAATGAACATAATCAGTATGTAAAAACATGTTATAGACAGGATATTATGGGGGAAATGGTGTTACCTATTTTGACAGAAAAATAGACTTCTAAAATCTCATCTTTAAATGCACATTGCAGGTGAGTTTGCAAAATTAATGTCTAAGATCAAAAATATATATTTTGATGACTTCCTTGCAACAGATACACTTAGGACTACAGACTATTGAATGCTGAAATGAGTCTGAGTTACAGATTTTGTTACACTGACTCATTGTGATTGTATAAGTTTATAATCTAAATGCTATTAATACCTATAGGTGTTCTGGATGAATGCTAAGATATTATGCCAGGTATGTGCCCAAACTGAAAGAAAGGCTGTAAGTTTTGGCTGTAAGTTTTGATGCTCTCTCCAGAGAGCAAAAGTAGATTATTTGCAAAGCATGGGACTTCAGTGCTAGAAAAATGAATTTTATAGTAACCTACATTCCTTGAATAGGAAAAATCACAGCAAAGGCTTTGTGCAGTTATGTTGGAGTAAATGAGACATTATATGTAGTACTGCTTGTTGTTGTAATGGTTTGACGTAACTACTGCCTCTTTGTTTAAAATTTAGATTATGAACCAACTCTGAACTTGTTTGCCCCATTTTAAATTGTAGTATGATATTCATTTTCGAATACACTTTAGTGTTTATTCATTTAATGCAATGAAGAGCTGGTTTCAATATGCCCTTTACAAACTCAGCTTAAAAGGATGTTCCACCATGATAAACTACATTATTTCTTCTCTTATAGTTTTTGTTGATCTCTGCATAATACATGTAGGGAAAC
Organism: Climacteris rufus; assembly: GCA_013398175.1. Taxonomy (NCBI): domain Eukaryota; kingdom Metazoa; phylum Chordata; class Aves; order Passeriformes; family Climacteridae; genus Climacteris; species Climacteris rufus. The sequence goes on from VZRZ01005377.1 coordinate 309,086, forward strand.
ATAGGGAAACACTCCACATAAGGAGTGTTTTTATGAGTAGGTGTATTACCATGTGTTTTTTATGGAATTATTCAGAAGTAACCTTTGCACTTCAAATTCAGATTTTATTTCCATAATAAATAACCTTATAAGCTTTGATGAGTTAATGTATAGAGGTAACCACACCTCAAGTAGAGTTAATAGGGTACAAAGACTGCTAAGCACACAGTATTTGTTTCACAACTGTATTGGCTTTGTTTCTCATAATGAAACTATTTGAGTAGATATCTACATTTTGACTGTGATAATAGGAACTAATAATATTCCCAGCTAGTAGCTTTGAGATGTGTTAGGATTCCTCACCTGTAGTCATGTGAAGGAATGGCAGCATATGTGTATGTGCTTATCATTACCAACCAAACACCCTGGTCTTTTAAAGAATTTGTTAGGTATAAGAGTCTCAAAGTTAGGGGGGAAAAAAGGAAAAGAGAAACAATAAAAACATTGCATATTAACAGACTTTGTACACTAATGCAAAGCTGCTTGATTGAGCGGTGTAGTGTCAACCATGTCTTTCTTCTAATGCTAAAAGTAATGCACATAGACAGAGTGACAATCAGAGTACAGCCTCCCATCAGCTGTAATTAATCTTTTCGTTAACAGAGACTAGAAAAGCTTCTCATCAGCCTCTTCTGAAGTCTGAGGCACCCTGTTTTTTGATGTTTGCATTCTGAGTAAAATTGTCCCCACCAGTTCTAACAAATTGAAACACCAGGCTAATTATGGCAGCTAATGAAGTGTGTGGAATGGTCACAGCTTGTCGTGAAACTGTTCCTTCAGCTCAGATTAGAGTTTCATCAATCACTTTTTTAAACTGATCCAGAATTGCTTCTGCCCAGTGCTTGGCATTTTTAATGCTGTTTCTGTAATTGCTTTTTTCCCCAAAGCTTAGGTTATTTTTTGAAATATTACATTCTCAGGACAGGACTTACAAACTCCAGTTTATAAAAAAACATTTCATTATCACCTCTATCTGCTGATCAAGTGCTAGAAAGCTAATAAAAGAAGCAGAAATATAAAATTTGATATATTGCTTTTAATCCAGCTAAAGGTAGCAATAAAGCACATACACATATATGTATATGAATCATTATTACTGTGGGCTGGATGTACACTGCAATCTCATGAGACATGGTTTGTGGGCTGGATGGTTCAAATCCCACTGAAAGACCTAAATGAAATGAATGACTTCGTCTTAGCTTATTTCCTAGTGGATTGTGGTCCTCCATATATCACTCAAAGAGTTTGGCATGATTTGTAGTTTTTGCAGATGCCCAAGCCTTTGGCAAAAGGAAGACCAAAATGTGTTGCTATTTAAAGAATTTCCACACTTCAGTTTAAATCTGAAGTCCTCAGAGAAGTATGGGAAACTTTACAGTGTAACTTATATTGCTACTATAGTGTCAATGAATAAATTAGCATATAAAACATTGTAAAAATTCCCAGTTCCTCTTCATTTATAAGATATAGTCATACTCAGCTGTACATTGAAATTTCTGTATAGACATTAAAGGCATAGACATTAAAGGCATAGACGTTAAAGTCTAAGGCTAAATTCTTTCCTCAACATGGACAACGGAGTGTAGGATTTAGGTCAGAAGTTATCCAACTGAAAAATGAAATATTTTGCTTATGCACTACCATAGAATATAGTTGCACAAGTTGTTATATTCAGTATATACATAACATGTATTCCTATCAGAACTAACACAGCATGGTTTTAGTTTTTTAATTGCTTGACAAACTATTTTTAAAATTTGTGCTAATATGTGTAATCCATATAATTTTTCTGAACAGTGTTGAATCTGAAAAAATGTTTGGCTATAAATACCAACTGTTCTTCTCCCTAAAACTTCTAATCAGCATGTTTATCTGAACTAACTTCATGCCAATGCTAAATAGTGAATAATCACTGTAGTCAATGCTATTGCTGAACTGTATCACAGAACTGGTGGATTTACACAGGAGAAAAAGTGCTATTGAAAACATGACACATAAAGAAGATGTGTTATAAATCAGTAAATACAGACCAAAAAAAAAAAAAAAATACAAATAGGTATTAGCCTAAAAGCTTTTGTTCCCCTTTTACTGATTAATGAGAGCATTTGTAAACACTGGATAGAAGATGAGTAGTTTCTCTCATGTTAGCTGATCTGCAAAGCAAGCTGCCTGCAAAATGAGACCGTATTCCTTTTTCATAATTTCGATCTCTTCTGAAGGTAGCTTATATTTCTGAAAAAGGAAAACTGGTTTTCCCTCTAGCTTTCATCAGTGCTAGGGCGCATTGCTGACTCATGTTTAGCCAGTTACCCACCAGGTCCTTTTCTGCAGAGCTGCTGCCCAGCCTGTCAGCCTCCAGCCTGCTTTGCTTCTGGGGTAAGTGTGTGCCAGGTGCACTTGTCCATCCTGTGTTTTGAAAGGTTCTGTCAGTCCATTCCTCTGGCCTGTCTACATCACTCTCAGTGATACCCTCAGTGTATTGATGATACCCATTGCTTTGGTGTGATCCAGGAACTCGAGGAGAGTGCATTCCATTTCCACCTCCAGGTCACTGAGGAAGATATTAAGATAGGTCCCAAGACAGCACTTGAGGAAATACGTTTGTACAAGTTTCCAGTTAGAGTACAAACATTCGTTGCTACCCTTTGAACCTGATACTCCAGACAGTTATTACATCTATTAGTCTGCACATCTAGACTATAGTTTACCAACTTGGGTGAAGGATTCTCTGGGAGATTGTGTTGAAATCCTTGTTAAAGCTCAGCCAGATAGTATCATCTACAGTTCTCCTTTGATCTGTATATCTAGTCATTTCATCACAGAAAGCAATCAGGTTAGAAAGTGTCATCCAGAACAAAGTGAAACCAGATGAAATCTATCTGGAATATTGTTTTTGCTGCATAACAGAAGCCAAATAACAAATATTTTCAATTGTGGACTTAAACTCAGAATTTTTCCTGCTTAACTCTACTGGCATGATTTTGGCAAGTTAGAGAGAGTTGCAACTTGATCTTGGCAGGTTAAACAGTCTCTGGCTTTAATCTAGCAGGTTAAAAGTAGTTCTGAGTTTGTCTTGGCAGTCAGCACTTGGCACTGGCTTATTTTCAGATGGGAAGAGAATGTGGTAGTCAAATGGATTAGACAATGAAAGAGGCATCTTATAAATGGCATAAGTCAAGACGTTTATCCCTAAGTGCAGTACTTTCTAATGCAAGTCCTATTGCTAGCAATGTGTGTGTGATGGACAGGACAAGAAGTTGGTCTAAAAATACAAGTACTATGGTAAAAATATGTCCTTTAATTTTTTTCATCAGATACCTTTTCAGAGTGTATTTTTCTGTACACATGAATGTTGTGTTAGGCATAGCTCCACCTTGGATTTAATAACTTCATTAAAAAGGTTATATATTTCTCATTAGAGTGTCTTCATTCTTGACAATGTTATTTATACCTCTTAAATACATTAAGATGAACTTCTAATCTCCTCTTCAAAAATATTTTGTTAAAATACACTGCAAGAGGTAGACATTTCCATGACAATAGCAAATAAACACCTCCTGGGATTCTGAACACTTATTGAACTATTTCAACTGCACATTTGTTTTTTAGTCCAGATTCAGTAAAGTTCAAGGGTATCCAAGTATGAAATAGCTTGCAGAGAAATTCACATTGGTTTCTTAATTTAATTTACTTGTAAAAAAAAGGCTACATAGTTGAAAAAATAGAATATTATCTTTGGCAATTTTGGTTCAAATACAGACATTCAGAATAGATCTTGGATGATGTTGTTTAATAACATTGCCTGAAGTATGGTACAGCAAGCACTTTAACTTTGTGTGGCAAACTATACTTGTAATATTGATACTGGCTCTGAATAGGTCTTAAAGTACCTGAAAAGTGTCTGCATCAAGGTGACGTGTTCTTCCTCAGTAGATTAGCTTTATACACATAAATGAATTAATTTTCTGAGCAGTTGTTTTTACGGGAGAACATATTTCTTTCTAAAGCACTGCAAAGTCCATGTTTGAGAGGAAGGACCAGGCAGTGCCTGGCTTGCAGATCATTTATAAATGGAATAAATGAATGTAGAGGGTACAGCTGGGAATTCCACCCTTCTTCTCCTTGGGCAACCACAATGACTGCAGGGTACTAAGTAAACGTAACAAATGCAAATTTGGACCACATATCTTCATTGCTTGTTATATTACACATGACAAAAAGGACAGTCTAGTTTCAGATCCCAGGTTAATATTACAGAGGCAGCAGTTACAGGAAAAAGTCATTTACTGGACCAAATCCTTCACCTTTTTTAACTTTGTCCTTCCTTGCACAAAACTTCCATCAAGAAGCCATTAGCCAAGAGCTAATTTGCCTTTGTGAGAATGGAAGGTAAGGGTTGACACATTTGTAATCCTTAATGAACACAGCTGTCACAGAATATTGTACTTGTTTAGGAATAGTTGTGCTTTCCTCATACAATGGCTCAAACTATTGCATTCTGAGGAGCATCATTATTTTCTGTCATGTCATAGCTTAATTTGTGCAGCTATGAAAGGGTATGGTGGGATATGCTTTTGTTCCTTTGTCCAAACTGCTTCTAACCATGCAGGAGCTAAAATAGGCTCTTTTCAAGACTAGAACGCATCCTCTCCTACCTTGCACAGATGAGGACAAGACGTTTTAGAGCTTGACTTTTGTCAGTTGTCTCCCGTTACCTCCAAAGCTGCTGAGCTAAGAAGGCAACCTTCAGCGAGCACAAATTAATAGCAGAACACTTTCTTCTCCAAACACTACAAAAAGGGAGGAATGGAGTTAAAATTTCCATGTTAGGCTGTCCCAGGGGAGTGGACATGGCTGTGCTGCTCGTACTGGACACATCAAGCAGAAAGTATCTAAACTATGTGATTATCAGGTCAATAATTTTTCAGATTCATGAACCATAATCAGAAATCTTTCATAATTTCTAGCAAGCACTGTTTGAGTTTGGCTTCCTCATTTTTAATTCATAAAAGATGAAACGTGTAAGAGTCAGTGATAGTTATAAATATCCATGAAAAATTAAGTGTAAAAATAATGAAATGTTTGTTACATAAATTAAGTAGCAATTAATGTTTTCTCTTTCTGTTTGGAAGATAGGACATTAAAATAGTGTTGTTAAATTTCCTACTGTGAACATAATTCCCTGATTCTTTTTTACAACACATTATCGTAATGTTAATAAAAGACTAAAACTAACAAATAGAAAAAAACTTGCCTGATGTAAGTGTAACACAGAAGGTTATAAAGTTGCCTTTTATGATGGCTGTACAGTATCATTTTATTTTAAGATCTAATAGCAAGTTGATTCAAAGGGTAAGACTTACAAAGTCATTAAAGCAAGTAGAAAATTGCCTTCTACCATAGTCACCCAGTCTTTTTAAATCAAAGAGTTTTATTGTTGGTGGTGATGTTTGCATTTGCAGGAGGTAATTAGGGAATGAGTTAAACATCACACTCAGAGCCCTCAAGCTTGTCAATAAGAACCAGAAACTTCACTTGGAAAAAAAAAGTCACTTTAGAAGGCAAATTGTAGAGAATAGAGGAAAACAGGATCATAACATTTTGGGTCAGTTTGACCTCTGCTGTATCTCTCCACAATATGGAGAAGCTCATAAAATATCCTGTGCTTCCGTGAAAACTTCATTGCGCTGACCAAAAAGAACAAAATTTAGAGGTTTTAGAATCAGTAGCAGTAGTAGACAGTTGAAGGAGGAGGTAGATGATGGTTTCTTCTTCTCCTCCTGTGCATTGTGCCTGTAAGCTGAATAGAGAAAGCTGTAATTCCACCCCCTTCATCACACCAGTGGTCACTTGTCCACTGTGGCGCAGCAACTCTGATTAGGCACGCTTTTCCCTGGAAGTCAATACCTCTGTGCTGACACAATGAGATCCAAGTCCCTAAGGCATGATCCAGGCTTTTGTTATTATCTCTTATTTGAAGGGGCTAGTTGACCCAATTGGTTAACACATTAGCTTTTCAATTTTATAGCCTTGAGTCATGGAAGACCTCTTCCTCAGTTTTGGTATTTTTCTCCATGGCAGAAAGTAAAATTGGCAGTCTGTGCCCACCAGCCACAAAAACAGAATTATGCCAAACAACTATGTCCTGAACTTTATGGCTAATTAGCTGTTGAAGCTGTGCCCAAGAAATAGGTTCTGTTGCCCATGGGAAGAAGTGTGAAGCCATTATTAATGTCCCAGCTCATATCTCTTAGTAGGTCTTATAAGCAGTGCTGCTTAAAGAGACTAAATGTACAGCAGGGAATTAAAAATTATAGTACCCCTTTCACTGGCTGAAATATTGTAAACTTGTTACACTGGGGCCAGGATTGGTGTCAATGTACTTTGTGTGAAAAGTGCAATAGAAGCATTAGTATTTGACAGCCCTGGTTGAAATAAGTGAAATTAATGGAGCTCTTTTCATATACGACAAGGCCATGGCACCCCTTTCATGCTGCTTACAGACAGAGAAAAGTCAATACTTTTTTATTACTTGATGCTGACCTACATTTTGCACTACAAGTGCCAGGCCCACTAATTGGTTTCAGTTGTGAGAAAAGTTTGCCCCAAAGAAACGCTGGAGCAGATAAATCAATCTTTTTTTAGGGTAGCTTAGTGGGTTTTGAGCACTTGAAATGACATTTGTGTTGTATTGACAGAATGGGTTGTTACACTCATTTTGTCATGTCAGAAGGCTCTGTACTAGTTGGAAGTATTGTTAACCAGTATTGATAAATTTGCTGAGAATAAAAGTTAGCTGGATCAACATTTTACTTGTCTAACAGCTTGCTATTTCTGGTTTGCTTCCTTGTTAGAGACTTTTGTGGTCATTTATAGGTCAGGAAGGTTACTATGACAGCTCAATTTAAAACTCTAATTTTACTATTACAAGCATTAGGATCATAGGAACACTTAAATCTAACCACTTAGTGTTAAACAGGTGGGGTTGTGGACTACAGCTGTACAGTGGAACTTGGCAATACTGCCAGTTTTCCAAAGGAGGTGTGCACAGGAGCTGTGGGAAAGCACAATTGCTCAGTGGCTTACCCTACACTAGGAACATAACTACTGCAGGGACATTTATGCAGAATTTCCCACTGCATCCTCTAAAGACTTGATGTGTATCTGTGGATATTGGTTTCAAAGTAAAGAAAAATAACTTTTTGTTTCCTGACTTAACTATTCAGTAACATGAAGACAGAATTATGATTCCAGAACCTGTGATCACTTTTCAGTTATTCCTTCTTATGTATAGGATAGGTTTTCTATGTAGAGAAGAACAGGAGAGTTCTATACATCTCTATAGGAGCAACAAATGTAATTCTAGCAGTACAAAAGAGTTTTTCTGAGGTCCAAACTTTTCATGGACTGGTTTACTTTTTACCCAGCACATAGTGCCATGGTTGACACAATGCATTTATACAGTGTCTTCAGCGTTTTTAGGTTGACTCAGAAGAGGACTCAGTGCTCTGAATCTCTGCTGTAGGTGAAAAACTTTACATTGCAGGGAACACTCTTCATTATATAATTTATCTTCAAAACCTCTGCACATATTACTTCTACTGACCTATGAAGGAAATATACATTCATACAACCTAACACAACTTTAATCTCCATTTATGCAACTAAATCTCTATTCAGCAAAATCAAACTTTGTTATTACAGAGAAAGACTATGCTAGGTATCATGAGTTTATTATATGTGTATTGCTCCAGATTTATCACATGCTTAACAGCTTCATAATTATTATGGATTGGAGAGATTTGATATATGAAATTACCAAAAGTGTATATGCAGGAGCTGAGAATAAGTGGTCACAGTAGCACTCCCTGGCCTTAAAATCTGTGAGTAGATATGCTACTGCTATGTGTCTATTCTCGCTTTGGTCTGAGTCAGCTGACTTTCTAGTTCATTAAATTTCCAAGAAGATACTTAATTGTAATTCCTATCTCATTCCAAACTGCATTTTGATATTACAGGATATTGTACAGTACTCTCAAAATTGTTTGGAAAGAAATACTGTTAGTACAAATTTGTTTCTAGAATATCACAGAAGGCATTTTCAAAGGCCTCCAAGCCAATGTGAAGGTCTACAAGGTCTTGTTCTTTTGCCAGTGTTTGTACGTGATCTGTATTTATGTCTGTCTGCATAGTCAGATGAAAAATGTCTTTGGAATTTGCTTTAATAACATTCCAAAGATAGACTATGTGACCACTTGGCAAGTCTAATCTATGACATCAGAGTGCTGATTGAGACAAATCTTTGGTGGCTTTATGCCACCTTTTTTGACTTCATTGTTTTGAACTGATGAACACACAACAGTCAAGTAGTCAAATATATTGAAAGGGTCCATAGGTCTTATTAAGCTCTGTCAGCTGAACTTGAGTCACTTACGATTTACTAGAGTGAAAGGAGTCAAAGCTGGACAAGTTTAAAAAGGAAATGTTGTTTTAACTTTGTTTGGGAATTTAAAAGTAGTTCTCAGTGCTGAGAATCACAGGTCTCTGATGCTGAGAATTATATGGCATGATTTAAGAATGCGTTGTGGAAAAATTCCACAAAGCTCAGCTCAATGACCCTGTGATCCCGAGAGTGCAAAACGATAGGGTCAAAATCACCAGTCATCAATTACAAATATGTGAATTCGTATTTGTAAACTTATTCATTCCAACTACCAACAGTGGCTGATGGTGATAATAACTTCGAAGAAGCCTGTTTCTCTCCACTCACAACCTTTTTTCTTCAAAAGGATTATTTACATAACTTCATAATTTCAATGCTATGTAGCAAACAGCTTAAATTCAAGGTGATCCTGGCAGTCTCCCTGAATCAACGAGCAGTGCATCATGGTGCTTCACTGCACATTTTGAGCTGTTATTTCACCACCAAATTAGATGGACATGAGAACCTGGCTTCCAGTTTCTTTCCCTTTATTCTGCTACAATGGTACAGTTTCTTCAGTGCTGTGAGGTAGATCTTGCAAGGCCAGGTGGTGTTTTCAGGCCTTACTTTATCTCACTGTTGAAATCTGATTAAAATCTATATCTTCAAATACAGAAACAACAGGAGTTATTTTCCTAAAAAGATATTTACATTTTTTGTGTGTACTGTGCAACATTCATCTAGTATACATTCTAAACGTCTTTAAATAATCTAACTCTACAGCCAGCAATGCTTTTATTTATCCATCAGACTCTGTAATGTTTCCCGAATGTGGTCAAACATAACTGCTGTCGTCATAATCAGAGCCAGTTGTTTAAATGCTCAGTTGTGAGTATCTAGTGGAATAGTTTTAAATAACAAGATAAACAGTACAGCTGCCAAACCAAAGTAATCTTACACTGAGGGGGCGTGTGGCACAGAAAATTTCCTCTTTGTCATTTTGATTTGAGTTTGAAGCTGGACCTGGGCTTAGTTCCAGCTCAAAAACACTGCTCACTTCAAAGGCTCCTAAATTGTCCCAAGGAGGTAATTTTGGCAGCCAATTGTTTTTGTTTGGCCAGGAATCCTAATAGCAAAAGCCGTCTGCTCCAGCAAATGCAGATTTCTGCAGTGCTCAGCTTTACCATTCCTGATTTTATCCTGATATGGAGGTTGCACACTCTTTATTGGTTTCCCTGACTCACTCCAAGTCCACCACTTGTTAGGGTATTCACCCTTTGTTAAACTGTGTATAACAGTCCTGCATGCAAATTAAAAAGATACTTCCTATTTTAAAAATAAAGGATACCATGTTCTGCTCTGAATTATTGCTTAATCCTAAATTATTGCTGGATTATCTGCTTGCTTTCTCAGCAACTAGAGCTCGTTTGTTATTTTTTCCATTCCCATGAACAGAATTAGCCTGGTTAATATACTGAATTAAATACAACTAGCTTCACTTTAGAAGGAAACCATTTGCAGTTGTGTTGGAGATACCGTAATATTTGTTATAATAATCACATGGACAACTTTTCTTGCAGCAGGAAGGTGCTTGTGATGCGAAGCAGGGACTGACAATTAGAATATTGTGCCATTCTTAGAGTTTGATATGAAAATATTCAAATAGGCTGTTTCTGTTGAGTAAGACATCGGTCAGAAAAAGGCATAGAGAAACATTAAAAAGTAAACCTTGTGAATCGTTTAAGAATAGGACAGTATTTACTTTCACACCATACATACATTTTGAATGTATGTCTACCTTGCTATTTTAAGATTTATGCTACAATTTTGGAGGAATCATACTAACAAATTTAAGTATGAGATGTAAGAAATTATATGGTCACAGTTTGGCAGCATGCAATGCAGATGAAATTCAGTTGGACACAGTCAGTGTTTGCATGAAGCTTACTAGAAGTCAGAATTGCTCTGTTTATAGAGACGTAGCTGAACTGTGGTCTGTGAAGTAGCTAAAACCAAATTGTCCAGGAACTGATAATTATGTTTCATGTCATTAAAAAAAGAAAAATTTTAATCCCCTTTTTAAAAGAAAATTAAACTTTTAATTTCAAATTGTGACATGCATTGAAAAGATAAAACTTTTAGCTTTCATTCACTCATGGTATCAGACATTTCATGAAGATGTTGCAATTGTATGCACTTTTGCAGAGCATCATGTTGACAATAGGAAACAGTACAAAATGTTCAGACCAACTTCTTAAAAATGAATCATCAGATCCTGGAAAGCTGAGAGTTCATCTGTGGCATGTTACTTTCTAAAAGTAAAAAACATTTTAAAGCAAAACAAGTCTTTTCTATTGTTATACTATTATCAGTATCTCAGGTTCAAAGAAAATAATTTCATTAAGTGCTTTAAAACCTTGATCTTAAATAGCACAGAATTGCTAATCATTTACCACGTGTATTTATTTGTAAGTAACGAAATCAAAATACAGTTTAGAATATTTAATTGGTTTTACTTTCTTGTTTGTTGCTTGAATTGACATTGTACTCTTAAGGCTCAGTTTCATTTGCATTTCTTTTATTTAATTTAGATTTCTACGCATTTACATTTAAAACATTCAATGTTGTAAGCAATAACTTTTCCTGGGGAAAAAGTATGTTTAGGAATCACCCTGCTTCTCCTAATCAATTTTTTCCTCTACTACTTATATATATTAATTTTTTTAACATTTCTTAATAACTTGGTTTAATATCCATATTTCAATGCTAACCAAAGTAGAAAAGATAAAATATAGCAAGGCTATCATGCTTTCTTTAACCTTCATACTTGCCAGGGAGGAGAACAAGCTTTTGTATACCATGATTTGCCAAAGACTATCAAATCTAGTTTCTAAAGCAGGAAATTTCTGCAGTGCTTAGAGCTGCTGAGAGTTTGAAATACATATTTACTTGCAATTAAATAAATTATTGTGCTCTTAATATTCATATAATGTAAAAATATATATTTAATATTCATTATTTTGCAAAATTTGCATTCTCTCATATAATGAAATGTAACTAGAAGAACAATATTTAGAACTCTACCTTAAAAAAAAAAAAAAGGCAAACCCATATAAGCCAAACTTATCTTTTTTTGTTTCTTTTTTCTTTAGGACTTTGAAACAGTGCTTTCATCGATTGTTCTCTTCGAAAAGTTTGGAAAAACTTACTCCAGTACTGGGCAAATAGTGTAATTGTCCTGGAAACTACAAATTATAAGACACATGAAAAGTAATCCATAAATGTATTTCAGCAAATGCAGTAGCATGTTGACTGAATGTTCCATAAAATACTCCTTTTGTGATATATATTGTGTCTGAAGTAATGTTGATTTTGCTTGATCTTTAAGCATTATGGCTTTCAAGATTTATCAAAAAATAATTTGTTTAAAAAGGTGTTATCTTAAGAGAATTATTTCTGCAAATGCTATATTTTAATTAGCATAAATAATTTAGGATACAAAACCAGACTAATCAAGTAAAATACTTGGAATCACATTTATTTATTACACATTTGCAAGTGAGGTTAACACTAAAATGGAAAAAAAAAGTTTAAAATTTATATATTTTTTTTTCCTCACAATTATATATGTATCTGGTTCATCACCATTGTCCATCATCTTAATTGTTTTTAGTCATCCTTTTTGGATACTGATCCATGACTTCAGAGTGCAGGATGGAAGATAAGATACTATTTAAAATCCTGTTAGCAGTTCTGTGGGTGAAAGAACTTCAGTGTTGAAAAAACAAAGTTCTGACAACATATACACCTTATTATTAGATCAGTTTTTCTATACGCACTTAATTTTCTTTATCTCTACCTGTGCATTTACTCCTAGTCCTGTGTTATGTGAGTCTCATGCTTGGTGAGAACACATTTGATAACACAAAACTCATACTTGTTTGCTCTGTTCATTAGCAAGCAATCCTGCAAAATATTGAGTATCCTCAGAGCCCATCCCCTTTAAAAGGCTCAAATAATTCAGCATCATGGGAAGATCTCAGCATATCTAAAGAGCAAATTGTCAGTTGATTCTTAAAATCACGTGAGTGAATTTTTACAGGAGTTTCATGCTGAATTTTCTGTTATACCATATTTGCTTTTCATATCATTTGACTATATTTGAATCAAACATATCTGTTTATCTGTCACTCAGTGGTAGGCTATTTATTAATAACTTTTTAAATGTGATTCTTCTGTCCCCTATAAATATGCAGAAAACCTCAATGTCTGTTTGTATTAATACTTTCTGAACCTGGTCTGGTGGGACGTATCCCTGCTCATGGCATGGAAGTTGGAACTGAATGATCTTTAAGGTCCCTTGCAACCCAAACCATTCTATGATTCTATAAACCAGAAGTCAAAAACTTCTCTTCTACTGTTTTTCAGCTGTCAGTCTATGTGAAAAAGTTTTACTGCTATCACACACCAGAGTAAAAGCCTTTTCAATTCCATTCCAGAAGGTTATGAGTGTAGGCACTGGGCTATACTGGTATTACTTTTTGGAGTTTGTTCTCTTCAAGCTTTAAAAAAATTATTTCTATTAAGAGAAATTAAATCTGGGAAGTGGGAAGTAGCCACCCCAGTGGCTGAGTCTCCCCAACAAGATTTAATCTGATCCGATGTATCAGAGTGTTTTAGTTGTTCCTGGAAGGAATTGAACATGAGACACTTGTGCAAAACTGTTGATGAATAAAGATGGCACAGTAATTTTTATATGTGAGAGCTATCTATTTGATTGCTTCAGCTTTAAGGTAGTTCATCACAGTAATTCGCCCTGTGTTGCCTCTTTAACTTCATACCACAGTTTCCCATCAGTCCGATTAGAAATGGCAGTGCCTTTATTAGATTAATCTTTCTTTCTCTTTCTTCCTTTCAGTATCTCTGACCCCAGGACAAAGCAAAGCCTACCATGCAGCCTGTACTGCAAGGGTGATGGTGCTCACAGCTAAGGGTCCAGAGCACAGAGGGAGTTTAAAACCAACACTTCAAATTGTAACTGTTTGATATGCACACACCTTTCCTCCTCTTACCAAAAAAACCCCCCAAAACTTTCCTGTTTCTAAGCAGATAGCCAGAAACTTGCTTACACAAAACCAGGTCTGTTTACTTTACTATATAAATAAACATCAGCAAAATTAATAAAGTAGTAAACATACTACCTTTGAGGTTTGGCTTTGAGACTTCTTTTGCAAATTATATTTTACAGGGAATCCAATTTTCTTTATCTTGAGTTCAAACAGAAGTTATGTCATTCATGGGCATATAGCATCCAAACTGTTTTGTTTGGATCCCAGAATCCTTTTATTTCTCATTAAGTGCATTCAGCACTTACTCATTTACATTTACACAAACCGTTTGATAATTATTCTAGAGGGACCAGTTTGTTTTGCTGTCTTGCTTAAATCAAAATGTTTGCATGTAGCTAACTTCTAGTTTTTAACTAAAGCCAGTTGAAGCTAAAATTTTGATGTTTTTATTTACTGCAATAATATAGTGAACAAGACAGTAAGAATTTTTATTTCATTATGTAACCAACTATCTATCAGTATAAATACTAAGTGGTTTTACTTTACTTCTGTGTAATTTTCTCATTGCTATCGTTTACCCTTTCAGTTTTAATTATCAATTTGCTTTTTCTTATATAATTTACTAATACATTTTTAACATTTTATTTACTCTAGGTTTCCCCATTAATAACGTTGTTTTTATAACATTGTAATTCTGAATGCTGTGTACTTCAGAGAAGATATTTCTATTTTATAGGAGATGATAAAATCTATTCTCACAGTAGAAAATCTTAACACACAGAATGGATATAGATAGAAGCACCAGGAAATGAACATTCTGAAAATTTGTAAGGGACTTCTGGATCTTGATCAGTCTACAAGACATGTAGCCTCTTAGAAATGTAGTTGGCTATGACATTTAGCAAAATTCTCCCAGCAGTACCTGAAAATCAAAAAGAATCACTGTGATAGTAGGGAAATAGACAAATATAAGAAACGAAGTCTTCAGAAAAAGAAGTGTAATTATTCTAATTGCCCCATTGAATGTATTTCAGTTAATTGTAGTTGGAGAAATGTGAATAGTAAAACATACATAGCCAAACTATAGCAAAGGACCTAGTTGCTGTTCTCTGCAATAACAAAATATGGCCTTCAGCATGTAGTAAGAAAAGTATGTTCATTCCTTTTCAGCAGCAGAAACACAAGTAGTTTTTGTAATTTGAACTGATTTAGTTAGTGTGTACAGAGGGAAAAGAAATACCATTTGGATTTTTCCTGCTGCATGTATGAAGCAACTTAACAATACCTTTAGAAAACAGCATGTGCTGGGAGGAACCCATCATACCAACTCACTACAAGAGGATCTCATGATGCGTCACAGATATTTTTGTCTAATGTAACACTTTGATATCCACTTACATCTGAGCAATTTGCATAGATCGTAGATCTTGAGAGAGTCAGATAATAATGTTATTTGTTTCTGTACCAGATGCACTGGCCTACATGCCAGGTGCTAAGGATTCAAAACCTCTTTGCACCTCTTTGCTAATGACCAGTGAATTGGTCAATCTTTGGATTCCACCACCAGTGGGGATGGCAGCACTCACAGAAAGATGCAGGCAAAGTCATTAAAAGGGAACAGCTGTGTGCAACAATTTCCTCATAACCTGTCTTATCCTGAGGAGCTTTGGGTATATTAGAAAATGTCTGGTAACACCTATACTTACCAAAACTATCTGCTATTGCTCAGTGGATTAAAGATCTTTCAATATTGCTGTCCAATAGTTTTTTTGACAGCTATGTAGCTGATGTTGTAAACACAGCAAAATCTCTTAATTTAGGTAATTTAAGAACTGCCTTCTGGGCTGATCCAAGATATTCTCAACACTTGTCAGGGAAAACATTTAGCTTGCAATGCCCTCTAGAGGCAGATTTGCCATAGTAGTTGTGGAGACCACAGATATGCTCCTCACTTTTCTGATCCAGTACTGGAGCTTTCAAGAAACAGGTTTGGGTTATTTTTTTTTCTTTTTTTTTTCTTTTTTTTTTTTTTTTTTTTTAAATACATATATATAAGCCATATGTCACATTTCTACAGGAACAGAGTTCTAGAAACATTTAGGGGCTCTGCAACTGATCTAGATGCCTCATTCTGGACTTGTACTGAAGGTGCTTCCAATTGAGGTAGGGCCATATTTCAACTGCATAGCAAGATGGTGATGCTTGCAAACAATAATGGCTTTTTACACACTGATGCTTGACACTAAATAAGACTCTGAAAACATCCAAATTAAAAATATTTCTAACAGCTTACTGTTATTCCAAAGGAAGTGTTTGTAACATGCCTTCCATAAATCCATGACTCTCCGTTTAAGGAATTTAGAAGTTCTTTTTAGTGAAATGATGTTGTCTGTCTTTTCCTGGCAGCATGGGCTACTATACTCAGAAAAGAAGAGACTGAAAAGCAAAGGGTGAGCACAATTCCTCAATATCAATACCTGGGTTATCCCATATTTAAGCAGAAACACTACAACTATGAGGTTATCCCATATTAAGCAGCAACACTACAACTACAAGGGAGTCACATCCATGTCGTCTGAAACAGAATTTGAGTCTTGAAGCTTTCATTTGTCTGAACTTCATTAGTAAAAGATTTTTTTTGGGATGAATTTTCTTTCACTAGTTGACAGAGCTTTCTGGTAGGCCTGAAAAATGTCAGCAAAGAGGCTCAGGCAATGCCAGCTTGGCTTCATTTTCTTCCATCTTTTAATAGTTCAGCTCATTAATGAGAAAATCATCTGGCTGCTGGCACAATCAGATGCAGTCACTTATCAGTACATTGAGTTCAGTTTATAGTACTCCGATTCATATTCATGATCAGAAGAAGCAGTGGAGCAATTCATTTGTGCACTGCTGCATTAAGCAATCACTGCCAAAATGTGACATATTGAGAGTTTGCATTAAACGGCTTCCTTTGAGAATCTCTCAGTAAAGAAATTCCTAAGTGCAGAAATCCATTGAGATAAATCACTCAGCCACTTCAAGATAAACATTGAGATTCCATGTATATAACATTTTGCTAAAAAAGAAATCCATTCACTGGTGCTGTTATATGTGTGACTTGATCACATCCTCAAAAGCAAGTTTAGTTTATTATAATAGCTAATAACGTGTACAAATTAGATTGGAATTATCCCAAACTGAACCTCCTTTCTTACTCTTAATTTATTTATGCTGTCTAGTGAAAGTTAAGGTTGTTTTTGTTTTGGGTCAAGATATTTAACAATGTCAAACCCCAACTTTCTACATTCTGTATGTCAAGGTACAAATAAGGGGCACTTGCAATTGCAGTCTGGACATGCTTACAATGATTCCATTTTTAGGAAGGGACAGTGCTTTTAAATTTGAGAGACATGCATCTTGTGTACTACTCTGAGAAGAAGGTGAAGCCAGGTTTAATCACCTTCTCACTTATTCTAAGTTTGTACCATGATATAATCGTGATTCTTTGTCCATATGCTTCATTTGATTGCATCAGATCATTTTCTACTGTCAACCTTTATCATCTTTTCTTCAGGTTTGTAAGTCTAAGCTACTCAATGGGAAGGAAGGAAGGAAGGAAGGAAGGAAGGAAGGAAGGAAGGAAGGAAGGAAGGGCGGGCTGTAAATCTGTGATCGCTCATACATAAGCAAAATAGGTGCTAAATCCTTTGAATGTGTCCTCAATGTAGTTTTTCTCAATTGAGTAGGATTGTTCTTGGTTTTTCTCAATGGTATTTTGACCAAAATCTGGGCCAGTGAATCACTGTCAAAAGGAGAAAATATGCATAGTATGTAAAGAAAATATTAAATGGGCTGCTCATATTTTATGTTTTGGCAGCAATAATAATTGCACTCATGCCTAGTAGTCAGCTGTGTTTCAGCACTGACCCAGTTGCCTACATGGGTCTCTTGTTGCTTCAGAAGACATTTACTGGCTTCATTTTTCTTATTTTTCTAATCTGTGTAAGATAGATGAGATTCCTGTGTACCTGCTAAGAATCATTCACCCCCTTGGTTTTCTTTCTTTGTTTGATCTTTGCTTTTATCCTCCCACTGGATCCGTTTCTCCTGCATCATAGGATAATTCTGCTATATGGGGTAAAAATTAATGGCATAAAAAAGCTTTGATGGAAATTAGTTAAAGATCAATTGGGAGTAAAAAGCTCAAATCTTTAAAATATTTGTGTTTGCAATATTTCTTTCCCTCTTAAGATCCTGTATCTCCTCCACCACCAAGTCTTGCCATCTGCAGATGAGGCGAGAATTGGTTTGCCATCAATCTTTTGCTCTAGACAGCAGAGCAAATGGAGTATTCTGAAGCAGTCTGTGTGGTTCTTAAAGAACACCTAGACTTTTATTTGAAAAGAAAGATCTTTCTGACTTCCTCACAATCTCCTGAACACCCCTTTAACAGTGCCATAAACATAATAATTTCAAACATAAAAGTAACTATTTGACTGAATAGTTTTATATCTTAATCCCACTCAGCATATATCAAGGTATCTAATATTTTCTAAAATTTAGGATAATCCTAAATCCTCCTTAGTCCAGATGATTACTGAAATAATCCATGTTGCTAGGCTCTGTTTCCAAAGCCTTTTATAATCAATACGATCAGCTACAACTCCCCTGAAGTACATAGTTGTGTAGTGTTAAACTACATACAGAAGCACGGAGAAATATATATGTATGTATATATATATGTATGTGTGTGTATGTGTGTGTGTGTGTGTGTGTATCTAAATACACTGTCTGCTCCCAGGAACTTGTACTAACAAGCTGCTGGGTTTGTTTTTTTTTTTTTTTATGAACAGACTTGGAAGTTTTTTTTTTCTTGAATGCCATAACATCCTTGTTCTGACATTTTCAAAGACAGAGTGCTGACCCGAAGTGCAGCCAGGATGAACCATTGTTATGACTGAAGCCCACTCTCATGCAGCCCATAAACAGCGGTACAAAAGGAGGCCCTTGGAGCTCTCCTGGACCCCAGCAAGCTCCGACCAGCAACCTCCCTGTGAGTGGGGCCTCTCAGAGCCAGGGAGCTCTCCAGTTTGCCATACTCAGAGGATCACTGAACAATGGCGAATCCTGGGCCGCTGCCCCCACTCCTCGAGGCTCAACCCTTTGCCCTGTGAGAAGATGCAAAGGCATCTGAAGGGAGCATTTCACTGACTGAGAGGGGACTCCTTCGCAGGTACCCTGCGCTGGCTCTTTATGCCTGTGTGCATACAAGTGTGCAAATGCTATGGTAAATCTGGGGGAAATGCTGCTCTCCTGCATGATGTTTAAGTATTTGATATCTAAGTAAGTTAGGCCTATAAGTAAGTTATATTAAATTATAAATCAGATGCTGTTACGTGTTGTTTCTTTGCAAAACTGTTAAGTTATAAGTCAGGTTAAAGTACCGTTGAGTTTGAGTGCTGTTAATCTGTTAGACCATATTCCTCTTTGTCCTTTCTATCCTTTTGTCGCACACACCCAAACACCCCCTCCCCAAACACACACACTCACACACACTGATAGTTCTTGGTTCATTTCTGTTTAGATTGATTGATTGGATTTTGTTTGTTGCTTTTTTCCTTGGAGTGCCTTAACCATCTCATAAGTAGTGGAGTGAGCCTTGCCAACGAACACTGTTGCTTAATATTAAATCTGCTTTTTATTGAGACCCTTGCTGGTGATTCTTTAAGCAAACTCCAACATTGCTTTGTAACATTGGGACCATACTGGGGGCTACTGGGAGCAATTGGGAATGGCAGGTGTGTGCTGGAGTCAATTGTGATATACTGGGAGTGAAAGAGTTGTATGGGGGGAAACGGGAACCATGCTGAGGCAACTGGGATAACTGGAAATGAGCATGCTGAGAGCATCTGGGGTATACTGGGAGTGTCTGTAATGATACTGGATGGAACAACACTGGGAACAACTGGACCATGCTGGGGGCAACTGGAAATGGCTGTGTCTACACTGGGGCCACTGAGATCATACTGGCAGTGACTGGGACTATAGTAGGGGCAACTGGGTGCAACTGGGATCACACGAGGAGGAACTGGGAGCGACTAGAACCGTGCTGGAGGCCAATGGGATCATACTGGGGTCACACTGGGAGAGACTGCGCCCATGCTGGAGGCAACAGGGTCCATACTGAGGGTGACTGAGATTGTACTGGGAGTGACTAGGAGCATGCTTGGGGCAATTGGGACCACATTGTGGGCAACTGGGAGCAACTGAGACTAGACTGAGGGTGACTGGGAGTGGCTGTGAGCAACTGGGATCAGGTTGGAAGCTGCTGGGAGGAACTGGGAGCAACTGGGAGCATGCTGGGCCAACTGGGATATAATGGAAGAGACTGTAAGCAACTGGGATCATACTGGGAGTGACTGGAACCATATCGGGGGTGATTGGGAGCAACTGGGGTCATGCTGCGAGGAAATGACATCACACTGGGAGTGGCTGGGATATTGGGATATTGGGAGTGACTGTGATATTGGGAGTGACTTGAACCACACTGGGATCATAGTGGGAGTGGTGGGAAGTGACTAGGATCATACTGGGGGTGATTGGATCATCATGGAAGTGACTGGAACCATCTGTGAGTGTCTACAATTACACTGGGATCATACTGGGAACGACTGGAATTATAGTGGATGTGAATGAAACCTGACTTGGAGTTACTGGGAGCTACTGTTCCCATGCTGGGAGCCAACTGGACACATGCTGGGAACAACTGGGACCTTGGGCTACTGGAAGCAAATGGGAGGAACTGGCATCATATTGGGAGCAGCTGAAAGAAACTGGGATCATACTGGAAGCAACTGGGACCACACTTTGGGCTACTGGGAGCAACTGGGAGAGGCTGGGATCATACTGAGAGCAGCTCTGACCACACTCTGGGCCACTGGTAGAGAGACTGGGATCATACCAGGAGCAACTGGTACCAAATTTTGGGCTACTAGGAACAGCTGAGTTAGGTTTAGGGTTGGGTTGGGTTGAGTTGGGCTAGGATTATGGTCAGGGTTAGAGCTGGGCTACCGTTAGGGTTTAGCAGTGGTTAGGGTTAGGGTTAGGTTTGGGTTAGGATTATGGATAGCATTGGATTTAGGGTTGCATTAAGGGTAGAGTTAGGGTTAGGGTTACAGTTAGGGTTAGGGTTAGGATTATGGATAAGGTTAGGGTTATATGGCAGGGAGATGCAGCGATCTGAATAATGAGATAGCACATGCCTTGGTTTGCAAAGGTCGAGAGCCAGCCAGCAGCAGCCCATTTATTGTATTGTCCTTTTCTATAATAGGAACCCAGGTATATGATTGGCTGGGTCCTACCCTGCCCCAGTCCAGAATACATAGCAGAAGAACAATAACAACAGGTGCTTATCTTATTGTTTTCATACTTTCCATGTGGGAGAAGGATTTTTCCCACTAGCAGACCCAGGTAGAAAGCCTTGGACCACTACAGGGGTAAGGTTAGTGTTATGGATAAGGTTAGGGTTAGGGTTAGGATTAACATTAGTTTTATGTTAAGGTTAGGGTTTGGTTAGGATCAGGGTTTGCATTAAGATTGCATTAGGGTTAGTTTTATATTTAGGTTTAGGGTTAGTTTTAGGTTTAGGGTATCAGAGTTAATGTTTGGGTTAGGGTTTTGCTGCGGTTAGGTTTAGGGTTATTGTTAGCATTAGGGTTTGTTTTAAGGTTAGGATTGGTTTAAGTTTATCATTAGGGTTGGGATTGTGTAAACATCAGGGTTAGGGATAGGTTTAAATTTAGTTTTACATATATACATATATGTGTGTGTTTATGTTCTTATATATCTACATCTATCTATATATTTATTTATATATATGCACACACACACACACACATACACAGACATGCATATATTGTATATGAAAATTTGTCTAGCTCTCTGCCCATCACATTTGTGCAGAGGTGTTTTACGGGTATATATATTGCTGTGATTTCACAAGAGTTCTTGTCTCTTATTCAGAATATAGCCTCTTCTGTGCTGCTGCTGCTGCAGATATCAAAAGGAATAAACAGTAATTCAAAGGGAAAATACAGTATGAGTGCCATGCCAAACAGGGAAAGAAAGTAGTGACTGGAAGAACCATTGGAACCATCTTGGTCATGTTGTCCAGCCAGTGACAGATATTGCAAATTTTGTGAACTCTTTATCCAGGCTTTATACAGGAAAATGGAAGACAAAGGACTGTTCTGGGCAACAGCATGAGTCACTGAGTTCTTTATGCAAGCCAGTAATGACAATAGTTCTTAATCTATGGTGCAATGACTCAGAGCTGGATCTCTGTGGTAAGGAATTAACTGCCAACTTACTGCTGCCCCTGAGAAGGCAGGAATTCTGACTGAGATCACTTTCCCTGCCTGGTACCACAGCTTCTGCAACTTGTTAGTTCATCACTTGCAATCTAATGACAGCTGAGGAGGATGAGCGTGACAGACATTTGTGTCTGTAAGCATCGAGAGAGAGCTTATGTCTGACCTACTTCTGCAAATGATTAACACATGATTTAGTTCTCATTCATTTCCATTCGTGGTCATATATCTCACAGCTGTTGCTGGACACCAAGAATTGGGAAAGGTTTTTGATAACTCTATACAAATTCATAATCAAACAGTGAGATCTGATAATTTACAATAGTAAGTTGTTTTCTTGTTAAAAAATAAGAATACTTGCTCCTGTTGTTCTGAAGTTTTTATTTTTGTTTAACAATCAGCACATTCTAGAAATATGAAAACAGTGATGGTGTATTTAATTTCTCATAAAAACTATCAGTATGCTTATTTAATTTCTCACAGCTACTGTGTTGAGATGAAATCACCTATGTTATAACAAGTCTAATAATCATCTTTGAGATGTTTAAAAGATTTCCAAGTGTATGTATTCTTTTTCAACATTTTATTTTTACGGTGAAGACTGCTTGATTCCCTCTCCAGTATAATTGTACCAAAAGGGACAAGGTACTTTTTCTGCATAGATATTTAACCCACTTACATCTCTGTCATGATACCAAAGAAAAAGTTGTGAATCTATGGCCAACAGGGAACTAGCAGTGCTGCAATAGTCCCACATGTGTGCATTTAGAAATTCATAGCTTTGTTAGGAATAGCATGTGGAAGTTGGTTTGATGCTCAATAGCAGCCTGGTAGTTGACCACATCTGGACTGGGAGAGTATCTCCACTCACTGAAAATGTTTCTGGCAGATTTACTCATCTACCTATCTGCTATCTAAAAATGCAAAGAGGCACGTTGTGCAAGCATTGCCCTTTTGAGGGAGATTTTAGAATGTCTGAGTAAGGGCATGTATGTGTGAGGGTTTGTACACTCACAATTTGCTTCAATTCAGAGAGTAATACAATTTTTGAAAATCTTTCCCATTATATTATCTTCTGAGATCCCCACCAATGACAAATGTAAAATCTGGCTCTTTTGAGTATCTTTATTTCTGTCTGCTATAATTTTTTTCTGCCTGTTTGGCTCTGTCTTGATGATGATTGCTCCAAATATTGACAGATTTCGACAGTACCTGCTTACCTCTCACTGGTCTTTATATCCACTCTGCACGCATCTGACTGGTGTAGACAAACTTGTAAAGGTGGTCAGACGCAAAAGATTTCCACAGCTGTTCTTCTTGAGGGTATTCAAGCTGGGAAAATATGTTCTTCCATCATGGATTTTTTAAAGAGCAGATAAAGAATTGGCAAAGAAAGTACAGGTTTTTTTACAAAGCTGATTGTACTACCGGGGTGAAAAAAATTGTTCTGACAATTTAAGAAATAATAAAAAAATTGAAACTTGTGTTTCAGGCTTGTGAATATTTGTTATAATTTTGTTATTCATAGATTTTTCTCAGTCCAGCAGCTAATCATAACTAATATTTTTTTTTTAGGGTGTGTGTTTATGTCCATTTGGAAAGAAAATAACAATGTCTTTGCCAATGGTTCTTGAGAATTCTTTCTTCTGGGGAATCTCAGATTCTATTATAAATATGAAGAGCTCATATAAACAGCTGAAAGTTGAAAGACTCAGATTTTCTCCTCATTATGTGTACATAAAGATAGATGGAGACAAGATTCACCTTGAACAAGTCACTACTAACCTTCTGCTGAGCTTGAGAACTAGTAGGCTGGCCCAGTTTTTTCACTGATAAAAGGAGTCTGGCCATGCTGTTTTCTCAAAATATGTTGATAAACTGTCTCTTCACAGCAAGAACACATTTAGCTGATACATCTGTTACTCAGATTGTCACATAGAATTAGCAAATCAATTCAAATATTAAGTATTTTGTTGCTATCTAGGAGTTAGAAGCAAGCACTAGGGGGATCAGTCTTGGCATTTTCTATGCAGAATTTTTAAATTAATCATCTTAGAAAAAAATGAGTAATATTCTCTGATGAGATAAAGTAGTTAAGGATGAAAAAAGGACCTTAGAAATACACTAAATTTCATAAGGAGAAAGAGAGAGAGAGATTTACAAGAGAGAGAGTTACAAGAAAGATTTAAAATTCACAGAAGTGCTCTCCTGATCCTGTCCAATGGGTTCCTGAGAAGACAATTACAGTGGTTATAGAATATTTGTCCCAATCCAAAGTAACTGAAAAGCAAAAGGAAAAGGTGCAGTGTGAAATAGCATTCAGAGGACACCAGTGCATTCACAAAATAGGACTATGGGGACCTGTCATGGTTTAACGCCAGCCAGCAACTGAGCCCCTGCAGCCACTCACTCACTCCCCCACCAGCAGGAGAGAATCGGAAGGGTAAAATCTGGAAAATTTATTGGGAATGGGATTGTGGTGGGCACCAAGCTGAAGGAGGAAATAAAAGGCCAAGTGAGAAGGGAAGTAAGTCAGAAGAATGATGGGGCCTGTCTTGGAGTGACTGTATCATTTTCCCACAATGTTGTATTCATATCGTCAGTGGAGCCTTAATACAAGGTTATGTTTCCACACGGGACAAAAAGAACAGATCTCTGCACAGTGGAACTGTTTATAAGGTGACTCTCCCGGGATTCTTTCTCTTCTTCCCAGAGGGGCGGGGGGGCATCAACATCGGAGGGACATTTTTTCCCCCTCCCGGGCCTAGGGAGGCCTGGCACAGCCTGTGCCAGGGCCCTTGGAAGCTACCAGATGGAAAGGACTCTCTCTGGGACTTTTCTACTGAGGTTTTCCCTTTTTTGGGGATTTATTATCTGATNNNNGGGGTAGGGGGTGAGTGGGGAGGTGCTGGTGAGAGCTGCCTTCTCTTTTGGCGGGGGTTCCCTCTGGCTGTTATCTCAAACGATAACAGGGCCCAATCCACTGGTTGCCTTGGTTTACTGGGCTATTCAGACGTTGTTTGGTACCCCTTTTTATGAACCACTCTTTGGACTTCAGAGGGAGGAGGTGGGTGTTTTACAGCTCCCCATCATAATGCTTTGATAGGTTGCTGAAAGTGTTTGCAAAATTGGATGTTCTTAACACTTTGCAATTTTTGACAGAGCTGACTTTAAAAAGGTGTACGTAAACCCCAACATTCTAGAAAGTGAAAAGTTATTTCTATGTCAACTGGAATCAGAAGCTGGAAATAATTTATTCATCCTTGTGATCCTAGTGATGCCCTTTCTGATAATGAACCCTACTTGTATTTGTTAGTCAGTGATGGATTCTAAGACAGGTACTCTCTGTATTTTTATGTGTCAAAGAAAGTAATCATGTTGAGTTTTTCCAAAATATGAAATACCACCACTGATGCCCAAATAATCTGAATCTTTACTTAGGGATCTGATGTGGAACCTATCAGAAAAGAGTTATGTGCAGAGCAGAGAAGATTTTTGTGCAGATCTCTGTCTTGAGGCAGGGAGCCTCAAGCAAGGAACTAGCCTTCCCTTGGCCACAATTTATATCTTTTCTGAAAAAAAAAAAAGAACAGGCAGGAAAGTAGTGATGCATGTCTGATATTGATAGAAAGCAAGTATGTGCCTCATCCATTGAAAACATTGATCAAGGCCACTTCGCTCTTTTTTAATGATGGCCCCATAAATCTGCCAGTATCAATGAAAGACACTGTTATCTACTCAAGGTTCTAAATGGCTGTGCTAAGGAAGCTAAGTCGTAGCTAATGGTTCTTTGCATCCAGGAGCCAAATTGTCACACTTTTCCTTTTTGAAACACTTCTGCTTCTTCTTTAGTTTTTGTTTGCTTTTTGGTTGTGTATTTCTGTGAACTGCACATGAAGAAAACCAGGACATGATAAAAAAAATACCCATGGTAACTTTAATGAAGTGGTTTTAATGTTCAAAAACTCTTCTCTTAGTGGGTTCCAGTCAAGAAGGATGAGAATCCAGCAGAATATGGCATTTTTCTGAGAATACAGTCTATAGACTATCACAAACAAATTTGAGTAAAAAAGGTCTGGAAAAGTAATATTCCTGTTACATATCATCAATGTCTGTGATTCAATACCAAATCAGAAATAGGATTAATTTAGTAAACCAAGGCAGTTGATTTGACTATTTAATAAGGTCAGGAAGGTGCCAGACACTCTATGTGGGTGCTAAGAAGATAGGAAGGAATGAACAAGCAAGTGGGATCATTCTCATCCTAGCTCACAAGCTGTGTTTGAATATATGGGCTTGTTCTGCACTGCCATACTGCCTGCCAGTTCCACAGCTCCCAGTATGTCAGGGTCTCCTCAATAATACTCGGGGTAGGCTGAAGAAACTTTCTTGTGAACTCAAGTGATAACCAAATGGGGTTTACAATTTCAATATTTTATGCTACACATGTTCAGGAATGAAGTATATCCTCAGTGGAGGACTTCACCTCACACAATGGGAAGCAATAAATAACCCTTCTCTGAAGAGATGTTGAGAACATTTTGAAAAGGAAATTTACCTATTTTTTGCTTCAAGAATATCAAAGAGATTCTCTAGACAGTTCTGACTGTATCTCAACTATCTTTGCAATGAAATCCCTCCTTAGCCTCGCCCCAACACACATTCCTGTGTAATATGTACGTGAATCTCAGAAACAGATGGAGTATGCCTTACCCAGGATCTAATCCTAGTGAAGTAGAGAGGCCAGATGGTCTCACTTTCCAAATGAAAACTTCCAGAGAATCTTTAAACTAAGCAAAGATTTTATTAACATTGATGGCTGGATATAGTGTAATACACAGAGAAGATTAATTAGAAACCCTAATTAAATGTAACAGTGTAAAAGAACCAGAGCACTATTTGGCATCGAACAGACTTTTAAGATTCTTGTTGAAACCTGGAGTCCTCAGCATGGCTGAGCTGCAAAGCGAACAACAGAAAAGCAGAAACAATGAGATTTACTAAAAGGTGCCAAAGTCAATTCTACATGCAATCATTTCCTGTATTTTTTTTTTTATAGAATCATAAGAGGGCTGAAAGGAACCTTTAGAGGTCGTCTAGTTCATCCCCCTACCCCAAGGCAAGATCAACTCTACCTAAATCATTCCTGACAGATGTTTGTCTAACCTGTTCTTATAAAGCTCCAATCACTGAGATTCCAAAACATCCCTAGGCAATCTATTCTGGTGTTTAACTATCCTTGTTGTTTGAAAGTTTTGCCTAATGTTTAACTCTGAATCAACGTTGCTCCAGTTTAATCTTGCTATTTTTTTTTGTTCTAGAGACCAAGGACATGGCAAAAAGTTTATTCCTTTTTTTTTTTTTTTTAATCAGGTGCCTATTACAAACGGAAAGATGACTCCTATGATTCCCTGCTATTTTTAATTTTTTTTTTTTTAGACCAAGCAATCCCAGTTCTTTCATTTTGCTTCCATTTAGACTTCTGACCATTTGGTTTCCCTTTATTAGGACCACACCTCTCTCAAACGTGGCACTGGAAACTGAACATTGCAGCTGCACTCTTAGAGGTGGCCTGCAGAATGAAAGGCCTCTATCATGTGTAAGGACAGCATTTGTTGTTTTGTGCCAAATACATGTTCTTTTCCTACAGAGCTCTTGCCACTCATTTACAGCTTGGTTTTAATAAAAGCTGACTATATTGAAGAAGGGATTTCTTTGCTGTTTTTCACTGTGGACAATTGCAGCAAAAGAGTATTTATTCGCATGAAGATGTTATCATGTCCCCCAAGCAAATGAGGTGAAAGAGTCAGTTTTCTTCAGCCTGTTAAAGGAACGCACATCTGGAAGGAATATTTTAATTCTCAGACATATGGAGTGGGGAGCTTGAGGATATGAGCGTCACACATCACTTCCCCCTTTAAATTCTGTGCTCGTATCCCTGGTGCACAGCAGGAATTCTTGTGGATCATGGACAGTAACCACGAAAGTGTTGCCATGTTTTTACAACATCCTGACCTCTAGGCGGTTACTTAGTTGATTAGTTGGCAATACAACCCTACAAGGTTGTACCATCTTATGAAACCACTTTGGATCTTTGAGATGAACACACACTTAGGAAAAGCAACTGCAGGTGGCCAATGGTACAGAGAAGGACTTCCAGGAACCTCCTCCTGATCCAGTGCATCAAGTGTGCTCCCATTCCAGCTCCCCTGGAAAATGCTGCAGTGAAGTATTGTAGAGAAGCACAGGAAGAGGCATATGGGCCCTGACTGTTGTGAAGGTTTGCTGAGACAAACACATGCTTACAGCTGATGGAAATGGGAACAGATGTGCAGATTCAAGGAATTTTATCTCCCCCCCCAAATGCTGCAGTCACAGCTAAAGAAGAAGTAAAAATAGATGCAGTTGTGAGAGCAGCAGTGATGGCAAGGACTAATGCTGAGAGAGTGCAGAGAGAGAGAGAGAGAGAGGAGAGGACAGCTTATCACAGAAACAAGGATAAGCGAGGAGGGCATTAATTACGGACTGCCCTGAATAGTGACAGCACCCAAACTGCCTCCCTTAACAAGTTTCCTCTTTTGTAGTTTCCCAGCATCAGCTGCATACCACCGTTTCCCACTACCAGTGTGCAGCACATATGGCTGCCTTGCAAGAATCACACAAATCATCCAGTAAGTTCATTTTTATTAGTAGCTTCTGCTTAATTAAGGGATGCATCATGCTTCATCAATCAGCTTCTGTGCATGTGAGTTGGTCTCAGCCACTCTGCTGTTGCAAACTCCAAGCAGACACCGTTCTTGTGCTGTAGGCAAGAGGCTGCTTAGGTTGGCTTTGGGGAGCCAGGGGCAGAGCTGTATCCCTGATCATGAAAGGGAAGTTTCATACCACAGCTATGGCAATGGGAGATCCACAGTGACTTTCTACTGTTGCGCACTGACAGATTGATAGACAAAGCTAATGGGAAGAAAAATATTAGAGTTAAAACAGTGAAAAACTTTGGTTGATTGAAAGCTTTGGTTTTTCTATGAATGTAAAGCATTTTTAGCTTTCTGGTTTTTAAAGAAACCAGGTAAATCTGTTTCTGGAGTCACCACTGGTTTACACTGGTGCAGTTCAGCCCCATGGAAGAAATTCCTGCAGAAGCACAAATCAGGCAGGTGTATCTGACAAAGCACAGTGCAGTGCTCTGCCAAAGAAAGATGGCATGGACAGAGTTTGGCTTTGCTTCCCAGAATGGACACGTGAACATACACTTGAATATATGTATCTAAAAGTGCTGGATCTAGGTAGCCAGGGGTTGGCTTGGGATCTCTTTCTGGAGCTGCACAGTGAGATGTGTATGTAATTACAGATAATCACATTCTCTGGTCTTTCAGTTAATGGTAAAAAGGGCTGTCTGTTATCACCAGGCCATTACTGGCTCTGGAATAACGCTCATAACAGCAACTCAGTGAATTATTTTTTATTTGCTTAATAACATTAATGGTGTAATTGTTCAGATTGCAGTCCAGCTTTTCCACTGCAACCTCTTTCATGGCCTCAGATACATTTACCCTGGATTCCTCCTGTGCAGGAAAGATTAATTCTGATTAATTACACCAAACTCCATCACAGTTTTTCTGCTTGAAAGATTCATTAAAAAGTGGAACCTACCAAAACCCAACTCACAGCCAAAATCAAATTTGACTTCAGTCTTCTGATGTGAAAGCCTATGCATTAACCCATCAGGTTGCCTAACCCTCAAATGCAACCTTTCAATAAACTGTTTACTGAATGTAAGTAACACCATAACATACATGTAAGATACTTCATCTAAAAACACATAGGTCATCATTTTCCTCTGCAATTTTCATGGTAGCTTATCCTTTACATATTTTATTATTATTTTTATGATAGCTACTAAAAGCCTTCAGATGCTCTATGGATTGCTTATGAAATAGTGTATGTACAGTATATATGTTTTTTAATAGTGCAATTAAGGTAGATCAGACAGTTCTACTACATTATTATACACATCTCTGCAATTAGCATATTGTAAGTGCCTGCAAAAGGTTTATATGATTTCTGTGTCTGCAATGCTTCACTACACACCTCTGCAAGTACATTCCCCAATGGCTGTGAATTTTAGGCTGTTCCTAGCTGCCTGATAAAAGCAAACCTGTGTGAAATTTACTGTTTTATCTGGGATTATTCCAGGCCCTGAAAATCAAGTGAAAGAGCCTTTAAAACTATATTAAAGAAAATAAAAGAAAAAGCCCAATAAGCACACAACCTTTAGTTTCATCATCCATGAGTTACTAAACTGGGAACATTCAACAACCTTTAGGAATAACTTGACACTACACAGATTTGACCCAAACACATTTCCCAAACCTGTGATTAGAAGGCAACCTTCACACAAGCTTCTCACACAAAAGTAAAGATGCACTTTCTACCTTAGCTCACTTCCTTAAAATCTCCTAACCTGTGAGGTGGAGGAAAAGTAGAGAGATCAAACTACAGACTAGGGAAGACAGCCCAAAATGCTTCATGTAAGTTCCTTCCATCTGCTTGATTCACTTATCACAGTGGGCCTGGGAAAAAAACCAGGGGATTTATAAGCAATCCTGCCCAAGTGCAGTCAGGTTGCTGGGAAGTAGCTGAAGTTTCAATGGTATCAAAAGACATTCACAAAGAATATTCTGACCTTGCAGAATTTTTTTCTGAGCCATGGCTTTGGAGAGTGAATTGGTGCTGTGGCAAAAGTACAAAACAGAAATTTCAGGAAGGTTTTTTTTTCCTCCTTAGACCTCTCCTATGTATTCCTCCTTGAATCCTCTATCAGTCACTTCACTGGTTAATTCGGTTACAAATGCATGCTCAGGAGAAAACTAGAGCTCTCAGGGGGATTCCCCCTCAAAATGTGCAGGAATTCTGATTTTGATCAAATTGTGGACCTGAAATGTAGCTTTCCCTTATCAACAAACAGATCATTAGGTAAATCCAGCAAAGGAATTATTCACAAAGTGCACATTAAGGCTTTGCTTTCAGGTGGTTTTTCATCATAGGATGTGATTAGACCTTTCTGCTGAAACATGACTAATCTAATCCAGGGAAAAGAGCAAACCCCTGGCATCAAATCTATGTTCCCAGATGACTGACTGATGTATTTTGCCAGGGAATCATGCTCGACATGTAGGGATGGAGAACAAGTCCCCGTAATCTATGACTTACTAGCTGTTTCTAAGCAATTCTGGCTGTGTCGATAAATTTGTTCACAGCTCTAATTGTGTTAATGAATTGAACATAATTAAACTTACAGCATGTCACAAGCTTCCTCTGGCAACTCTAGTAGGCTTCTTAAGTACCAGTTCATCAGCAACCATACTACAACTGAATAGGTAACTACTGAATGCGCCAGAACCAACCTGCAACACCGTGTAATAAAAGATCAGCAATTAGCAACCTCTTAGTAATAAAACAGCAAATAAATTAAAAGTAAGACCAAACCTGAATATTACTATTCATCCAAATCATTGCATGAGTATCCTTACTTAGATTATAAGGATATAATTGCCCAGGGTTTTATTTTTTTGGGATCCCTCTTGGAAAGCACCCAGCTCAAACTGTACCACTACTAATAAAACTTTCATAAAGGAATCTATCCATCAGCTTATGCAGAAACCTAGAGTCAAATCCGGTTATGGCAACTATGACATGCACAGTTTTCATAACATTCCACTAAGAAAAAGTCTCCTGAATTCTGAAGTTTGTCTTAAAATCCGACTTCCCCATATTTGCAACATGAAAGGGAGCATCATGTGAGATGCACTTACCTTCAAAATAGAAAAAGGCGCAGTGTTTAATTCAGTTTTCACCGGGATGATAAATAATTTATTGTTCATGTACACGCAGCAAGGAGTGACAAATTTTTTTGTCTATCTCCATTGAGATTTTGGGAGTCATCCTCTGTTTGGCTATTGTACCTTTAAGTATTTAAAGAATTATAATAATTCATGCGTTTTCCAAGCTATTTCATTTTGGTCTCTCTTGGGTATCCCCTTTGATAAAGCCTCAGACAATGAAAATCTTATATGTTTTTCATCCTAGAACTTGGATCTCATCCTTGCTGCACATACAAATATTTGCAATCAATAATTGGGTAATATTAACCAATAGAAAAATATTATTAATCTTTTCTAAGTTACATCTTCACTAAAAATCTATCCTTAAACTTGTATCTTGTTCTCATGATTTTCTTCATGTGAACACAGTTGTCTTAATATGTACAGAATTTATTTTTAATTTAAAATGTAAGCAAGAAGTGGTGACTATTCAAAATTACTGGTAACATTCTCATTGTTGAAGGAGCTATATAGGATCTACAGTACCAGTAGAAAAAAAAGGCATATATGTGCTATTTTTTAAACAATAGGCTTTTTCTATAAAGGCGTTGATTCTGGTTCAGTGTTTTCATAATAGCACGAAGTGTTGTAGGAATTACTGATGGTGCAGAACATTATCAGGTGCACACAGCATGATGCCTGCACTGTTTTCACAATGCAATTTTTGAAGAAACTCCAGCAAACTAAACCCTTTTGATGCAGCACTAGATAACAATATGGAACAAATAAAATGATATAGGAGAAATGTTGCCTCTAGCACAAATGACTGAATCTCATTAATATCCATGCAGTTATCTGCAAACCACGAAAAATACATCTCTATGCATTAGCTAGCACAGATGCTTCTATGCAGTACTGCCTTTAGGTTGTGTAGATGTACACAGAGTATTTTCTGATTAAATTAACCTGTGTCAGGTTCTTAAGGTTATGTTTTTCTTTCTTGTGCATTCATATCTAACCTGAGGGTGAGCCTTATTTTCAGTATCTCTCTTAATATAAATTTTGTGGTGATCCTCAGCACAAAGAATTTCTGCTTGATTTTCATTATTAGAGCATGCTTTGTAGACCAAATAGTAGCAAACTCCCAGTGCAACTTAGCCTCTTTTCCAGTACTGGGAGCAGGCTGGCTAACATCTTAAGTGAGTAGATAAGCACAACACAATCAAACTTGTAGGATACACACGTACCATGTATGTGTCAGAGACGTTTGTGTGATAAATTACACAGACCATGTGGTAAATTGCAGTTTGCGCTTTTGACTGCCTCATCTACCCTCTGCTTACTAATCCATCTCCACTGGGACCACTTCTATCATTTAAAAGATCTGATCAACATCAAATAGCTCCCTTAAAAAAACCACAAAACAACTTGCCACTATACATAAAGCAGGTTTATCTAACCATAGTAAATGCTGGATATGTCAGCAACCTTCAGCTAACCCATTTCATGTCATTTTAAAGGGTCATAAATGGAAAAAAAGAGTGGAACAAAACATGAAAAGGCCTTACTGTTGATCTTAACAAGGGTCTTACTGTCCCTGGAAAAATCTGTATGATGGAACTGAGAGGAGACGTGAGGCTTACAGCATAACCTAAAAATACTACTCTGTACCAAAAAAGAAAAACCAAAGCCTAAAGAAATTATAAAGACAACAAAACAAAAACAAAAACAAAATGCAGAGGACAAAAACCCCCTCCCCACTCTCCAGAATAGTTTTTTTGAACTCTCCAAATCCTAAACCGGAAAAATAATCTGACATCTGATGCAATATTGAGACTAATACGCTAATTCCATATGGTTAGATTAATCCATTAATCACTGCTAGAAATAATTGTGTAGGTACCTAAATTAGCTGAATCTTTTTTTATGGGAAGCAAAGAAGAATAAAAGGCTTTATAATGCTAAAAGTAATTCCTGTGGCTGATAATTATCATTGTGTTTAAACACTCATCCTTAGCCTGCTACTTTCCCTTGAAAAAAGCAAAGCAATGTCCTCGTCTTCACTGAACATGGTATTAGCACCTCGGAATTGCACTGCTCTGGAGCCCAGACTTAATTAAATAACAAGGTTAGGATCAGACAATATATCAAGGTTATAAACTGGAGCACTAACCTTCTGGAGGGGAGACATTCTCAGCTTTCCAAAGGAAACAGGGGTTTGTATCTATATTTGGAAGGTCCTGGAGAACAAACTTTAACATCAGCATAAATTAAATACTGAGAAGGTAATTTAGGTACAGTTAGTCTCTTTCTATCTGTGCCTTGGTTCAGGAATGGAGTTCCTGAGCTTGCAGTGGGTAGTGCTGCCACGGGTCATAACAGCATCACAAAGGAAAGCAGGCTGATTTTCAGGAGCTTTGAGTCAGGCCCTGAATATTGTCAGTTCTTTAGGAAGGAACTTCACTTGAGCTTCAGGTTCAGCTCAGAGTCCTTTCTGCTTCTTTCTCACTGTTCACTACTAGGTTTCATTGAGTTCAGTGGTGCTGACAGCATCTGGCTCCAGAGCTCACCCTGACACCAAAGACTTCTCTTAGATATACTGTACCTACTTCAAATATGTGCCTCTCCACAAGAAAAAAGGTGAACATACACCACCAATGCCAAAGAGGAGAGGGGAGCTGTCTTTTCTGAAACATGCCTATAGCAGCAGCATGTTGTCCTTTAGAGCAGTGAGGTCTCTTCATAGAGGAAAGTGCTGCATAAAGGAGGCAGAGCCTTTCTGTGCATGGAGACAGACTCAAAGAATTAGACCATAAGAGTTTAACTGAGGGGAGATTGTCTGGAGTACTAACCCTGTTTGTCTGGCAAGACCCAGGAAAAACTACAAATTAGACAAGTAATCAATAACACTCAGATTTCCAAGAGAACAACATAGAAGAGAAACCTCAAACTCATTTAATTGTATAGCTGGAAAGTTCCAAATTACAAAAATGCTTGTTATAGTTTTGTAAAAGAGAAAATAAAGCATTATTATTAAATTTTCATGCAAACTACTATGTGTGGAGTAACTCATTATGAAAGAACTATTATATTTGCAAAGTCAGTACTTGAAAGGCTATTAACACTTCATTGAAACAAAGGTTGAAAGGCCTGAAGATACACAGTGAAAGCTTGGCTAAACAGCAAATAAGGGAGGATGAGCTAATGGTTTGCAATGGTCTGTATGGTGGATGAGCCAGAAAGAATGAGGAATTACAGAAAAGTACAGTAAAGAGCCGCAGGAACTACTGGAATGAAAATACAAAATGGAAAATTTAGACTGGGCACATCAGGAAAAATTTCTTCTTGGAAATATTTGTAACATGTCCAAACACCCTTCCAAAAATATGTTGGAATTGCTGAAATACTCTGAAATACCTAAAATGAACCTACATACAGTAGGATAGACTACAGTGGCAAGAGCAGTGTAAGGACTGGTGTTGAGGAAAGGGTGTCAACCTATGGTTGCCTGCTTACATCATTTCCTTGCACTGTTCTGAGATTGCAGTGAAAGCCCCAAAATGTAAGTGGGAGGAATAGAACTACCTGATGAAATTAAAAAAACAAAAACCCCAAAACCCCCACATTTACATACTTTTTGTGCCTGTATTTATATTAAACAAACCTGAAAACTGAAATGCCTTCAGACCTCTGAACAATATGTGAATTTCATAAATGTGACCCCTGACCAGTCCATAGGGGTCAGAATTCCACAAATAACGGCTTTTAGTTCCAGATCAATGAGTTCCAGGCTGAAACTGGGTCTCTGTCTGGCAAACCAAATTTCATGACATCAGGTCAATTTTTCCTTTGCTGAAATGTCTCATATTCTTTACGTGCACCCAGGAGGGGGTAACTGCCTAATGTCATATTTTGTTGGGAAAAAGGTCTTGTCAGTGTAGGATTCCTTTATAATTAAACTTTTAGGAAAGACCTTTTCAATGTGTACATACAGTAGGTTTACTTTATAACCAAAGCTTTTTCCGATACCAACATTTGCTCATTCCAATTTACTCATTCCAGTTCTGCCACTGAAAACCATATACCAATAAATAGAATACTTGTGCATACCCCAGCTAATAGTGTTGCTAGCCATGCATAGCAGTGTAACTTGTTAAGGATAGATATTTGGACTCAGGCACACAGCATATCTGCTAAGAAAGAACCCAGCTGGATGTTGAGGTTGCAGATATTGGGGAACTGATTGCAAGAACTGAAACTATTTTGTGACAGGCAGAGAGGTAAGAGCTGAAGAGACGAAGGAGAAGGGATGATGCTGGAGTGGATGACTCTTCAGCTCTCTAGTAGCTTCACATGTAAACATGTGCAGGAGCAATTCATTCTTTTGGCAGATGGGGAAATTTTTTCTTTGGGTTAAGAGCTGCAGGTTCCATCAGCAGAATCTAATACTAAGGATATATTCCCACAGCCCATGCTCATTTATGTACACACAGAGCTATGGAAGCTGTTGAGAACAACTTGTCACTGCTCAATTCAAGAAGGAGCCTTCCAGGCAAAATGCAGAAGAGGCAGAAGAGCCACCAGAGTCATTCTTCTGTCAGCAGGCCAACCCCATTCAAAGAACAGTTTGGGACTGGAAAAAAAAAAGGTCAAAAGGGACTAACAATGCTGCCATCCAAGGTGGTTGGTTCTTTGATTTCTGCTTCTACTGTGAAGATAGACAAATGTGAGTTTGAACTGGCACAGTACTGGAAAACATATATGTCTGATGACTGGCCATTTTCATATCTGCCAACAGGATTTTAATAATTAATTTTTATTTAATGTCCCCTTCTTAGTAACTAAATCCCTAATACTACTACTATTTTGATATCATCATTCCTTATGATCTAACATAATGATACAATCAGTCTGAAATTAACTATAATTCCTGTTAACTAGCTCCTAATGTGTTCTGTTATAATCTATGGACATCTGCATAGTTATATTTGTTGTCAAAGGTTTGTAAAAGTATTGTATGGTCTTTTTCTGGCTGAAAAAAGAATCAAACACCATTATATCAGTCAAGTAACCTACCATATAAGAAGAAAACTAGTAATTATTATAAAACCAAATTATTTCAGTAGTTTGCAAATGTACACATTTATGGCAAAATCACACTGCCTATTTTCAAACAGCAATACTTGATCTAATATTGACTATATCAGTATTAGACTGGAACTAATAATGTCTCATCATTTTTGGGGAATTGTATAACTGGTGTTCTGTATTCTGTTGCTTTTTAAGAATAGAAACACTCCTAACTAGTTTGCACCAAAGTATATTTATCCTTTGTAGTGCTATTCAGGAAGACTCTTTTCATAGAGACTGGTGATTATCCTTCAACTTAAAAATTATTATCCCTTACTTTTATGGAGCCTAACGCACATCCGAAATGAACCTGACACCTCTCTGCTCTTGAATGATCTTTCTCAATTATTTTAAGAATGAAGTCTACCACTAGAAAAATTATAAATTATAGAATTCTCCCACTCCCAGGTTTACTTTGATTCTGTGCAAATTTGCCAGAATGAAAAGATTACATCTGTAGTAATCAGGTGAAAAAAAGTACATTGAGGTTTTTTAAATTAAAATATTTCTTTTGACGAAGGGATTAGCCTAAGTTTGCACACTCAGTGTAATTAGTGCATATGGTCCAGCTGTGAAGAAATAGCTGAGGACTTCTAACTTATTATTAATTAGGCTCATTAAAATGCAAGTAAGAGAACGATGCCTAGATAAACAATACCTTATGTCATAAAGTCATTACTTGACAAGATCTAGTCTTGCTAACAGAAGTCATTACTGATATTTTAAAGGAGCTTTTTTTTTAGACTCCATGGGTGCCAGTTAACTACTTTTGACTGACATCAAGGACAGACATGCAAAGCTGTAAGGAGCCAGCCGTACAGCACAGCAATTCTTTTCACATCATTTCAAAATATGTCTGGTTGAGGTCAAAGGTTGACAACCAAATGACAGGCCTTCTTCAATTGCTGTGGTGTCACAGCAGGAGTGTGTCAGGGAAATTTTCCTGGGCCCCTCTGTGAATTTTTACATGTTCACATTTCTTTCCTTGTCTTGTAAGTGGGACAGGATTGGCAGATTTGTGATTAACACCTCAGAAGGAGAAGCGTAGACACCATCCCAGGTTGGGAGCTCATGGTAACTGCAGCTAATAATCAAAAGGTTCTCCTTCCACATTAGCAAAGTACAAGAGACCAGCCTTTTAGTTGTGTTCATTTGTATTAGAAAAGGGATGTGAGATTAACAAGGGCTTTAGCTGTGTACATTGGTAGGACTTACCGCGTTTCTCACTATCAGCACATCTCTCAGTGATATTGGTGCAACGAAAATTGTCCTCTAACAAAGACAAAAAGAAGATCTATATATTAAATGCCAACAAACCAGACACCAAACTGCTTTCAGAGTTTTATAAATACTCCCCTTTCTTTAAAGTCCACACATGCTAACTTACAAATAGTTCCACTGAAACCACTTCTGCTCTAAATGCATCAAAAGCTGCTATTGATGGGTACTGAAATGAAGGTCTACCTTTAACACAGGGTCAATTGATAAGTGACTGACCCAGACTTTTGACTGACATGAAGAGCTGTCAGACAAGGTGCATCATTCTAAGTGGTGACTAAGCACTGAAGAGATCTGAGACACTGCTATGTTTGGTAAAATAACTTACGATAGAAAGAAGAGGTGAGAACCAAACTGCAATAAAGTAAGAAATCAAGGAATGTAATTTTACTTGGATTTGGACAACTAAAGACTGACATAACAGAGGATTCCTATCATCTGTTTATCAGTCACATAAAATATTCTGTCAGGTGAATAAATCAGAAAAATTATATCTTGAGTGTAATTGAGAACCACTGGAGATGTCAAACTACTTTTTACTTTGCTCCATCTCAGAGAGCTTGCATGCTTTTGTACCATGCTTACTGCCCATACTCATCAAGCCTGAAGTATTACCAACAATAGCTAAGTTTGGGCCCTTGGGACTACTTTTCAACACATATTTCATCATGTATTACACCTCTTAGTTATCAAACATATCTGTGTCTGGATTTAGAGGAAGATATTTCACTATTGGAGATGAGATGATATGGAACTGTAAGCCAGTACAGAAAAACCTGGGAGAGACAATGAATTACACAGTTGATACAAACATGTAGATCTCCGTATCTGCCATTGAAATGGAATATTACTAAACAAAGACTTTGAAACTCCTAAGGAAGAGATGCATACTGCGTGTGGGCAGTCAACATTAACACATGAATGTCTTCATGACTACAAGAAAAGATATCCATGACCTTCTTAAGTAGATGTGGGAATAGCACAGAATCCATCTTCTGTCTTTGTTCCCATCCTGAACTTGAAAGACTTCTGCTGTACTTCAAAAACAAAACCTGGTTTTCCTTAACCACTGGAAATGCCCCTGAGCTTGAAAATATCTTGTCCCAGTCTTATGACATCTGCTTTCTGTTCAGAGTAAAACAAATCTAGACAAGACCATCTTGGCTTATTCTGCCTTTATTTACTCTTAAACCAGAGGTGGAGAAAAGTGATAGGACAGAACAGATAATGAAGTATAATATGTTTGAAGATGAAAGTGAGGAATTAGTTAAAGCTGAAGATACCACCAAAACCTTGAATTAATGCAAAGCAAGAGAAATTTTACTCAAATCATATGATAAATTTTTATGTTTAAATTCTAATCACATGAGGCAGAGTCTTAATCTGATCCACTGTAATTGAGTATCTTCAGTCTAACTTTAATACACATCCTTATTGTATACAGGGTCCAGGTTAAGATTTTAAGTATGAACAAAGTAAAAAAAAAAACCACTTTCATCCTCAAGGATCTAGAAAAATCCCACAAACCTACCAGTGCCTGAAATGTACCCTCTTTTCCAAGATAGCCTAGTATATGACCAGACCTTCCCACTGTCTCTTGGACAATGTGAGCATGCAACCTTACGGCACATAACACGTGGCTGCCACAAAATCTGTAGTCTTATAGGTCTCTATAGATCACAACCTGTATGTTAACAAAACATAGCCAGTTGCTCATGATATTAGCATCTAATGGGTGCACCTCAGCACTCATTAGACCACATATAGTACACTCTGTCTTGTCTTGGTGGCCCTTAGCTCAAGACCCTGTGACTTGCAAACCAGCCTCAGGTCGAAAACCTAGACTGTTGCTATGTGTATGAAACAGAAGGCAAAAAAATTGGGAGGAAACACTTGATCTTTCAACATGTTCAAGAGGAAGTGCAGCTTCACTGGCTGCTCTTGAATCCATCACCAAACACCTAGCCTGAAGATGTCACGAGTGACCAAATCTGTTCTGGCAGCTGGAATTTTTTTTTTTTGCAAATCTAACCCTTTGTTTTCATGAAGCATTTACTGTGAGCATTTGATAGCCAAATCAGAGTGCATTGATTAGTTTTGGTATAAGTGTGTTGTAGAGTCCAATTGTGAGAACACTCATTTTTAGAAATAAAATTTCTGCTTTCCAAGAATATTTTGCAATATTCTATCAAAAGTTGTTTGCATACCTAAGCTAATTCATAATCTTACCTGAGAAAATATGTGCATGAATAAAGTAAATATATTTTAAATATTTTTTTTTTCAAAATGCCTTTTTTTTCTAAATAGTTTAACTCTTCACCTAGGTAGTGGTATTCTAGTATTGTCTTAGAGAGCTGTCTTAAAGTGTTATCTTAAAGAATCCAAAGACTATGTTTATCACTGGAGAATAATCAAGACAAAGAAACAGCAGAGTGTTAAGAGCCAGCTTCCCTGTATGCTTTAGAAATAAATGTATATTGTGTAAATATAGATGCAATAAATAATTGTTTATGTGCGAAGAATGACAGTAAAAGCAGAAGAAGCAGTGACAGTCCCCAGCAAAAGAACTTTCAAGGCTGGAATCCCAGCCCATTCAGATGTGTTAGCAGCACCTTGGGAAACACTTCAGCAAATACCTTCCTCTCTACTTCAGGTGGTCACAAACGCGAAGCAGAGACGAGGATTGCTGAGGAGCACCTGTGATGAGCCCTGACTGAGCAAACGCTGAAATGATGAGGAACAGTTGTGCTGTGGAAAAGGCTCAATGGGCGGCTGGAGCAGCCTCACCAGACATGGCTATCGCACAGCTCCCTGCATACCGCAACACTGCTTGGCCAAGCTCTGAGCTGGCTGCTGGCACCCAGGAAGCGAAACCACCCTCCTATGCTCTCCCCCTGTCTGTACAGGCGCGGGCTGGATGCCTTGGCCAGGCACCCATCAAGCCTCTCTCTTCCTGGTCTGCGCGGCCCTTGCAGCCAGCAGGAGATGTCTTGCCCTCCATTTCAATGCTGCGAGCATCCTCCGTGACCTTCCCTCTGCCTTCCCAGCACACGCTGACACATCCAGCCTAAATTTGCGTCTCGCATCACCTCAGGATACTCATGGCTAATTTCATTATTTTGGAGAGAAAATGCAAATGAAGCCAGACAGCTGGTGCTTTCCTCGTGGCGAGGAGTGATGGAGGGGCCTGAGGCCTACCTCATCAGAGGCTCTCATACCCGTCTGCGCAGACAGGCCCTGGCGGGAGGAGAGCGGGGAGGCTGCGGGAGCAGCGGGAACAGATGGCAGGGAAGGTAGGAAGATGGAGAAGCGAGAGGGGCCAGAGCCGTGCGGAGGAAGAGGCGGTGTCAGTTACCTGTGGGCTGAGGCAGCCTTGCAGGACAGTTCGGCATCTCTCAACCTCCCCTGCCTTGCAGAGCTGTTTTAATTCGGCGGGGATTGGAAAGATGGTTGCCGGTCAGGTGTTGCACAGCAGCCTCAGATTTAGGATGTTTTAGGGTCTGCTAATGTTGCTTTAAACCAGCAAGGACCTCGTTTTGCTGCTAACCTGGCCGACTGACTGCTAACTCCTGAAAACACCGTAACTCTAAACCCAGCAGGTTTGGAAGGTGTTTTTTAAATCCCTTTTCAAAAGTGGATAAAGACTTAGGGAAAAAATATTTCCCCCAATACACAAGAGGGAGGGATTTTAAAGAAATTCCTCCAATTATTCATGGAAGAAGAAAGGGACAACAATATCATGCCTGTAAAAAATCTGTCAAAACATTTTCTGATAAAGCACCTTTACAAGAGGCCTGCAAGAGTAATGCAGCTCAACACAGACTGCCCGGCATTTCACAGCAGTTCAGCCCAGCTTGTACCAACACACTTCACAGAAATGTTCCCTGACACCTAAAAAGCTAACGAGACCAGGGGCATCTTATTTGGTAGGTGTTTTTATATTGCTATTTTATTATTATTACTTTTAGTGACATAATTTCTGGAGAAGTCTGAAGTCTTGTTTTATTTGACATACCTGCAGGCAAATAGCAAGTGTAGAATTTTTTAATACATTAATTGGAGAGGTAGGTGCTTTCAAGTGAACAGATCTCTCCCTCTCCTTTCTCTCTCTAAGTGATATCAGTAGATCTGTTTAACAAAAGAATAAAAGAAAAGAAAAAATAGATTTAAAGAGGTTAAGTTGAAAAAGTAGAATTTTCAAGCATTGAGAAGGAGGTAGAAAAGGCAAGAAGATTAGTGTCTTAAAAATACAAAGTCCTGTCCTCTGAAACATTTTAACAAATTAATTCCCAAGACTTTACATGTGTCCTATGTTATAAAACCCCCACAACTACAAATCCCCTCTATACCGCTAAGAGACTTCTCTCAGATTCCCCTGTTTAGTAATTACTCAGAACTGGCTAGAAATTGTAATAATATATCAATTGATTAAAAAAGCTAATCACTGATTCATTAGGTGACTAGGCAGAAGGTCAGTATTATCACCGAAGCAGATTCATAGACTTCAGAGGGGATAAGTGATGCTCTGCTCACAGAACTAATAACTGGTGTCTGGCAACACAACTAATAACACAGCATTCAAGAGACTTGTTCCCAGTATTTTTTTAGATACAGATCTGAAGCTAAACTGCTACAGTAAATCTTGTGGTTGTCAGTTCAGAGACATGCAGGAAAATACAAGTTTTAGATCCCATTTGGTATGGGGTACAAAGGGCTTTTGAAGGGTTTGCTGTGGAAGAAACCCCTTCTTCCCTCCCTCTTCCCCAGCTCTCACTGTCATCTGTACAAAGCCAGCCAGATTTCCATCTACCTAATTTGTATTACTTGTCCTCCTCTCCTGTGTGACTATTCTTACAGGTCATGTGCCTCCTCCACTCCTCCAAGTTTCTTATTCTATCTCTTTTTACACAAGGTTATCCAATACCTTTCCAGCTTTCCTTCCTTTTGGTCAACAGTGCTGACAGGCACAAGGGCTCCTCCATTGGATGCTGCCCACAGTGTTCTTCTCTCCGCTGCTGTGTCTCCCATGTATGTAAAAGTCTTTCCCTATTCCTCTCCAACCTTTCCACCGTGTTCTTTCTTTTTTCAAACAAGGCTGCAGTAAACCTTCCTCTCCTCAGCCCCCATCTAAATCTGTTTCCACCAGTTGCTTCATTCAGTTCCTCCCCTTAGCTCTCTCTGATTTTGACTGATAGACTCTTCTCTCTTCTCCTGCCATCTCTCTTCCTTTCATACTGCAGCTTCCATGATGAAGAGCCAGCTGAACATTAGCTGTTTTTCCCTGCCTTAATTTCCCCTATTTGCATGTGTATTCTCCTCTCACCTCCCCAAGTGCAGGGCTTGGGAGTTGTCTTTATCCTCGCCTGACTTGTAGAGATTTAGGTTGGTCTTCATTCACCACAGAAATTTTCTTTATGCCTTTTCTCTAAATACTCTGCCATCCTCTATGTTAAAACATAAATCTGTCACATAATGTCCAAAATAAAATCATGGATTCTGTAATTTCTCTTTCCAAGTGTTTAATGAGAGGTTAAATTTACTTTACTTTAATTTTACAAAGAAACTTTGCAATGTTTTCTGGTATATGGCTTCCTACCCAGGCTTCCTTGCTTTCTCCCATTTGCTATTATCAGTTGTTCTGGTGCATATCTTGGTCATTATCTTCTACACAGCATAGACAGAAGACTGTGTCTAAGCCTTGAAGATATTTATTGCATAACATCTCCATGATATAGATTTTCATGTCAATCTATATAAAGATAACTCTTGGATGGTATCTGCTCACTTCATATCCTGATTATTGCAACATCATTTTCTTTGTGGTGTCAGATTCATCACTTACGCTCACTTCCAGAATCTCTCCACAAATTATCCATCATCTCCTGATAAGTGGAAAGCTGAGTCCCACATCTGATTGGTTTGAACTGCTATCTTCTATTGCATACTCATATTTCACTGTCTGTGTATTTTTCATTTGCAGCAAAACCAGAAACACAATGAATAGGTTTTGGATGTATGTACACCATAAGCTCTCCTATGGGTTAAAGATGCTTCGTTTCTCAGGCTGTATTTCCCTTCTGCTTTGTCTGTATCCACATTTTGTCACTGGTTCCTATGTTGAGACTGAGATGCAAGAGGTGGGAGAAGATTCTGTTTTAATGCACGTGTTCATGGTAACACCAAAAGGTGAACTCAGAGAAACATGCAATTTTGCTCATGCATCTGCTTGTTGACAGAAGAGAGGTGTGGGAAATGACAGAATCAGCCTCATCTTCTATGTGGG
Source organism: Climacteris rufus (assembly GCA_013398175.1). NCBI lineage: Eukaryota > Metazoa > Chordata > Aves > Passeriformes > Climacteridae > Climacteris > Climacteris rufus. The sequence continues at coordinate 353,482 of VZRZ01005377.1, forward strand.
TCACCCTCCACCATCCTGCTGACAACTCCTTTACATGAAACAGCTAAAAATCTGCCTGAGAAAAAGAGTGGGATTTTCCATCTCAGGGATTAGGATATTTATATGAATAAGGGTCATCCTTGAGTCCCCTTTCCAGGATCAATTATGAATTTCAATTCTGAAGTCACTAAAAACAGAGGAAGGCTGACCAATGAACAATCAGAGGAATACATCTGGCAGGACTTAGTCATTGTATATTTACTGACATGTTTAAATCTTGCCAAATTGGAAGCAGTTTTGGGCAGGAGCGTCAAAAGAGTGGTAAATACTGCATGAACTCTACTTGTAGGCACAGGGGCATGTCAGCTCCAAGATGAAATGAGCTGTATTAACAATCTCCCTGCCAGCTCCCGGAGAGGCTGAGGCATAGCACAGCAAAGCCCTGTGCAAGAGGCACTAGCTGAGGACTCAAAGTTTTTTAATCTGATCTGCTCTACACTTCCAGCTGTGCAAATAACACTCACACAGGACCATGCTGACAGATTTCCACTGCTTCTTGTTCTGGAGATAGCTAAACAGACTTGCTGTGACTCTGCATAGCCCTGTGTTGCAAGATGTAGGATAATATTGGGCACTGAAGATTACAGCTCCCTAAGGAGTTGAGAATTTTTTTTAAACAAAAGACCTCAGAGTTAGAAAATATTTTCTCTTTAAATGCCCTTGTTCAGGAATAGGGTCAAAGTCACACTTGATAATAAATCAGGATTTTATTGATTGAGCAGAAAAATAATCTGTTAACATCCTTAGGATACATGGAAGCTTTTTTTTTTTTTTTCCGCAGCGACACTGTTTAGCCATCAGCATTTCAGCATTTACAAAAACAGCAGTGCAGACATGTCAAGTTCAACATGTTTTCATTCTATGTTCCCGAGCTCAGCAGTTAGGCCGTTCATTAATTTCTCCTTCTCCTTCCTCCACACACCGTCTGTGCACCTTATTTATTTTCACCTGCTGCCAGTTTAACACCCCGAAGAGACACATCTGCAGTGGCAGCAGCTTCACATTGCTGCTGCTGGACCCCCTGCTTTAGTTCCTCCTAGGAGAGCTCTTCCTGCCTGAGCCCCAACTTGCTTCAAACCCACATTGCCTACCCAGCCAGCTTGCTTGGCTGACCTGAAATCCTCACCCAACCCTGAGCTGCCTCCTCCGGTTTCTCCAGCACTGCACAACATTTTATCTTCTGATTTCACATACCTGTGTTTATGTCAGCAAACAAAATATCCTGCAGTGTCTTAAATAAAGGGTGCTGGCTGCAAAACAGAAAACAGACCTCTTGAATCACAGAGCTGCTGACAATGGATTCCAAATCACGCAGTCCCTCCCCTCCATATCGGCTCCATGCAACCTACGACATCTGACAAAGGCAGTGCTAAGAGTGCTATGTTTACCATGCAAAGAGCCTTTTCACCTGCAGATAGAGATGAAAAGAGAAACTAACACACAAATCATCTCATTTTCTGTCTCTTTGGATCTCCGGTAGAAACCATAGGCACTGGAAAGGCAGTCCTCTTCCTTCAGACAAATCCAGGGTTCAGTTTCTTTGACACTATACATAGCCAAAGCCCCAAAGGTAGAAGTCCAGCAACGTCCCTGTTTCTGAGCAGGAGCACATGTCTTCTAGCATTCCTTAGCAGCAGTAGTCACTCCTGCTCTGAGCCTGGGCTCAACTCCAGTTGGCAGGAATTCTTATTAACAAATTCATGGACCCGAATATCACCTGAACCTCCAAATATCAGGATAACATAACAATTTCTAAACATAATGTATTTTGCCAGTAAGTCCCCCTTTCTGAGAAGAGTCTGCTAAACCTAAATGCAGCAGAAATGCACAAATGGCAATATTTATTCATGTGAGCTCTTCGGGATGCACAAGAAAGTGAATACACAGTACATCCATAGCCACAACCCTCGGGCAGAAACTGGAAGATATGGATTTAATGCATTACGTTTGACTCCCCTATTTGCTGGGCATTCAGAGGTGGGTAAGGCTGCTCTCAGGCTTCCAGTGGTATATGAAGAGTGGTGGAAGCACACCAGGAGAGTAAACAGAGTGTTGTTGTTGCCATCTGCATGCTGTGTGGTCTAGCTCAAAGTTTGGCCTTTACACACTGCAAACTTTGCAGATGAAATCCCCTAGTCAGTGAAGTAAAAATAAAAGGCCCATTCTCTTAAATGAAATCAGTATTACTCCGGGCTCTGATATAGTAGTGTGCAATCAAAAGCATTGTTGAAATTGATGAAGTCACAGCTTAACCTGTATATATCAGAGAAAAAAAGATTTCTAGGTAAAGTGCTCACAGTTACAAATATGACCTCAGTGTTACGTGCTATATAATAATTTAAATTTTGAACTCAAATGATGAAAGTCTAAAGCAGACCACACAGTGTTATCTGTCTCTTTATGAAAATACAGGGGAAAAGTCTTTAAATACTTAGCTGTTGAAATAGCCTTTGGCAGAATAAGTTCTCATATTGCTTCTACAGAGAAGCAAATCTTCCCCACTTAGGGAAGAGTGTATATACTGCAGGCACATGAGGCAGATCTAAAAAGTAATCAATGCTATGTTGGTTCTGAGTTTCTGTGACATTTGTATTTTCATTTAGGGCAGAGATTGCATATTAGTTTCTATTTTAATTATTTCTTTTGAGCTGCTTTTTAAGGAAGGTGTGATATACAGCAACGGCTTTCTCATTGTGGTATTGACTTACCTACATAACATTCCTGTGGACTCCTCATCTACCTGTACAATTATTCAATGAATGCATCAGAGAATTCAGACAATTTGAACTGTTTCCTTCTCTAACAGTATACCACATGATGCACATATGATTTAGCAAAGAATGAACTAACTTCAGTTATACAAGAAATCCCACAGAATTTGATTGAATGCTTGTATGCTAATCATTAAGCCATGATTTAACACATGATTGTAACAAGATATCAGTTATCACTCTTCCTCATACACGAGGTTCAAGGAAAGAAAAATACAATGAAAGACAAGCATCTTCATTTACAAGTTAGATTATTTGGTTGTCACCTAAAACAACCAAGAATTCCCAGTGTTAGATGCAAGCTTTGTGCACCACAACACACACACATAAGTCATCCATCTGTCCAGAGTTATAGTATATCAAGAGTCAAGACTGAGATGCTTTCATACAGAGGGAAGAGGTTACTGACTGTGGACATAATTTTGTCTTCCCTGTCAGAGATCATTTTCGCAGAGAAGCCAAAGTTCTGCGGAGGGGAAAGGAGAACTTTGAGAATCTGGTGCTGTTTGAACTGATAAAGGCATTGAAATGCTGAAAAAGCCCATGGAGAAAGAGTTTAATGGATGGGTGACATCAGTCACAGGAGGTGATCTGAAGTGGTGAGGTCACATGAGTTAGATGGATCATGGAGAGTAGATCTGCACTTTGTCCTTTGTCCTCTCCAAGGTATTATTCAAATATAGTTCCCCTGTACGTTGTGTGACATTTGCTAAGATTTAAGACTGGTGCTTTTGAGCATTAGCCTAGGAGAAATTATCCTGTAGGAGAAATTATGCTGACCAATATGGACAGGCATTTCCATAAGGCATATTGTTACATTAATACCGTGTAAATATTGGCAACTCTGAATTATCCGCTAGAGTGAGTTTTAATTGTATTTTACACTCTATGCCAAATATACATATGATTTAGGTAAAATCTTTGCTAATTGGACTAAAAATATATCTTAAAAATATTAATTTATTAGAACTGCTGCTTTAAGTAAGATTGTGCTTTTCCATTTTTTAAAAGAACACAGCCAGAAAAAGATTCCTTCATGTCTGTAGAGATACACTCAGACACACGATAGTGGTTTCAGTTTAATTTCCACTAAATTAATTTATTTCACATTAAATTTTGCCAGAACGTACTGTAAGAGAGTATTTAGACATTATAAGGATTAGGCACTACTTCCATAGTAGTAAATAGCAAGACCATTCTGCTTCTGAAAGCAGCAGACCACTAAGTAATTGCCTAAATGTACAGCATCCAAAGGCTGAAAAGTAAAATAACAGAGAAGAAAAAAAATAGGAGATAAGGTGTATCTTACCATATATATATCAAGTCTTTCTTTAGAGGTGAAGGATGGTTCAGTTGAAGAATTCAATAAAAGACTGAAATTAATACCAATTTTTAAAAAACATTTAAAATGTATCTGGAAATGGAAGATTTAATCTAGAAAACCCTCCAAGCATTGTTCTGTGTTTGGCAAATACAGCAACATAATAATATTAATATCTACTTGAAATTAACTTTCTCTAAATACCTTTCCCCACAACTCTCTGGTCTCTAAAATCTTCATTCTGTTTTGACCGCTGTACAGAAACTGTGATTTGATATCTCATTCATAGCCCAGCTGTGCATGAACTCTGTTTAGTGCAAAGCTTTGCAAAAAGGAAAAAAAAAATATCTTATTTGACCATGAACTTTAGATGATCTAGTTAGCGTTACTGTCAAGCATCCCGCGGTCTTTTTGAAAAGCAGGACTTGTCCATGTTGCCCTCTGGCCAACTTCAGTGGGATTGAAGCACTAGCAAGAGCCATCAAACTGCCTGACAGCTTGTCACCAGTGAGACTCCATTAATTTACACACATTTTCCACTGTTTGGCATTTACCATGATAACTCTTTTCTTTCCAAGCAGCTCCTGTTTGCATTTAACACTCGGGTTAATTTTCATCAGAGTTTAAATTTAGCCATCAGTTATTTCAGGGGAGCTGTCAGCCAACATATGGAGGAAAGAAATCCTTCTGAATTTATAATAAAGTGGAATCTGTTGAATGTGAAACAAAAAGCAACTGCAATATACTGCAAGGCCCCGATGGGGGGACCAGGGTCAGCAAAGAATAGCAGAGTGGATTAGTTGTTCTATTCACCAGAGTGGCATCTGAGCACCTCAGGAGCTTCTTGATATATCAAAAAATGATGGAAAGACACAGTTCAATTTGTCCCCCTTTTATAAAGGATAATTAACCTGTCAGTCTTGCTACTTTAACAACTTCATTAAATTGGAGCAGAAATGGGTGCAGGGAGCCCCTGTCTTTTTCCAAAATGAGCACAGGGCACTTGTTTAAATGGTTGAATAGATACCTCCTTTCATCTTCCTCTCCCCTAGAACAACTTGATGTTATTTTATTTTTTTTTAGGTCGAACTCTTCCTTAAAATACAGAACTGAGCTGCCTCTCATATAGCCAGCACTAGGAATCATCTTAACTCCAAAGGATGAAAATAATCAGGCATGCAAACAAGGAATACCTCAATGAAAGATGGAGCTTTCAGGGTTGCTATAACACTTCAAGTATACTGTGGTGCTTCTCAAAGGTGAGATGGCTTTCCCAGGTAAGGCAGAAGGAAACAAACAAAAGTACCAGTTTATTCTGAAGAAAATATAAACTTTACAATTTGTGTGCTGAACGGGGTTAAAAATGCTGTTTGTAAACTGAAAAGTCTGCAGGCAAATTTATATTAAAATGAAACATCAAATTCATATGTACACCTCTGGAAGACACATTTAGGATTTCATAAATAATAGTCCTTATAAGTAATTAACTGGATATGAACAAAGTTAATGGTTAGTCCAAAAGCTTCATCTGGGATTTAACTGTACTACATGTTCTGCAAGATGCTTTTCTTGCACACTGTAATATTTTCCTCTCCAGAGCAATTTCATGTGCACAAAAGATTGAAAGACATCAGAGTGAAACTATTTCCCAGAATATCAACTTTCATAACAACAGGAATAGTGAATACTTTCATATACTACACTGTAATCTTTCATTTTAGAAGTCAGACGTTTTCTTGATGATTATTCAGAGTCTTCAGGTACTGCTAAAAACAAAAGCAAAACAACAAAATCCCAACCCCTTGTGCCTAGTTCTATGTACAGAATCTCATCAATTTTATCCAGAAACTAAACTTCATGTAACCTGGGCAAATCTTCAGGTGAAAACAATTATATAAACCAAGTTATTGCAGGGGTGACTTGAATAAATAAGTCTACATGTGAAACTGCCATAAGCTGATTATAATTTGAAATTATAAATTAATCAAGTTAAAATAATTATCTAGTGCTGTTTTTAGGCTTTGCTTGCTTGCTTGTTTGGTTTTAAATGTTGATATACATTCCATCACATAAATAAAACTCCATGGTCAATGAGATCAGAATTTCAGTACCTTAACAAACCAAAAGGAACAGAATTGGAAGCTATTGCCACCGCAAATTCCCTGTAAGAATAATAAAACTTACTCTTATTTGTATTCATTGTTTTTATGGACTGTTTCAGTATCTTTTAATCATAAGTGACCTTCTAATGAAATAATGGGATTACCCTCTAAGTCTGTATCTACAGACCATAACTGCAGCTTCATTTTAATATTAACATTCTATTTTTAGAAGTGTATACAGATTTGCAACTATATTTAAAAGCCACTTTAAATTTAGTATTTTAATTTGATTTTAAAATCTAGGCACAGAAATGGAAAATATTAATGTGCCAGAGGAGATTAATTGCCACATTGGACTTGCACTTTAGCTAGATAAATATGCACAATTGGTTTGCCTCACACAAGAATAAAAACATAAAGACAAGTTAGTTTAAAATAGGATATTAATATTCCCAATTTTATGAAACAAACTAAAATACCTGTTATTCTGAAGTTATGGGAAATGTTAATTCACACAACAATATAAGAAAGTTCTTTGTGATTTACTATGATTTACTGAACTGTGTTTCTTAGCAAAAAGTCAACTGCATGCTGACAAACAGAAGACTGAATTTAAACACTGCAATGTCAGGAATCTATTTCACAAAACACATGCTTGATGTATGCTTTTAATTAGACACTTGTAATACAAAACTTTACAAACTGATAAAAGGCTAAAATTTTTCTTCGGTCATTTGCTATCTTTTCTGGTTTTATTTATAACATTTTTCAAAGAAGATATCTTGTGGACTTACAACCTTCATCATATAGATAAAAGATGTGCAACCCCAAACTTAACATAGTAATTGATTTGGCATACTTTGCATCATTCCAACACAGACCACTGTCTACCTGCATTTGTAAATAGAAATTAAAAGCTTGATAGTCTCTTCCGCAGCACTACTGAGAGAGTCAGAGTGAAATTCAAAATGGCAACTGCTCTTGCCACTGGTGGTTTTCCAACTTGTACACTGCCTCAAAAATTCGGGTTGCAGACATGGAATGTCAGTATTTGACCAGAGCACTGACATCCCACTTTTTTATACAACTTGGCATGTTTGTTAGCTTTTTCTTTTAAAGAAAAGCCCAGGGGCCAAAAATAGAAAAAGAATCCTGTGCTCTGTTAGACGTGCAAGCAGGGATAACAGGAGAGACATAGCAGTCAGGAAAGGAAATAGCTCAAATTCCTTGTGAAATAATGTTAGAAGATCAGAAATCCTATGAAGGCAACAGAAGGGAAAAGCTATCAGTCAAGGCTTATTGGACATCCACTAAAAGGAAACAAGTACAGCAGGTGTAAAGTTTGAGAAGTGATTACACAGATCTTGCTCTGTATTTGAAGCTTAGGGGTAAGATTTCTACAATGAAAATATATCAATTTGGTGTTTAATTATTCAAAAAAGTATGGATATATATGAATATATGTAGATATGTATGTACATGTGCATATAAATCACTGTTTATAGAAATAACTGCATTTCTCTTCCATTGTCCAGCACATTTTCTCTCTTTCCCTGCTCAGATTTGATGATTTCAGGTACTTTATATTATTTTTCATAGTGTACTCTTACCCATTTATACTTCTGGCTATAATTTTAATCTCCTTTAAAAGATCTCCTATAAGAACATACTCTTAACACTGCAATTTAGTAACATGAGATACTGTTTTGTTCACTAAAAAAAGTGTTTATGGAGGTCTGCAGTAGGGAAAGCAAGAAAGCTCAGCTAGCTGTGGATTGAAAACATACATGGATACCAGAATGGACCTTCATGTTTAATGAAATGTTTAAATTGGCTTAGATTTCATCACTATAATTTATGCACTTTAAAATTTTGGGTCAGCTATTCAGTAGCTGCACTATCTTTGTAAACATCAGATAAACATCAGAAAATTTCTTCTTTAATGATTTTATTTTAATTTGGAATTGGTTTGTTCCAGCCTTAACATGAGAAATGCAAATAAAAGAGAATGAGAAAAATAGCACTAACAGTCCCATGTTTTGAATGGGTATTAAATATTCACTAATATAGTCATAAAACCATATGTGTGACACCATATTAAAAAAAGGGTGCTTTGGATTTGCATTAGCATCAGTAGTATAGGCTATGGCAGTTCTGGGTCAAAACTGAAAAATCTTAACTGATTTTTTTTAAACTGTGGTTTCCATGTCCTTTCTTACCCCAGTGTTCTGCACTGCAAGATAAAAATGTAGGAGTAGTTAGTGCAGTGAGGTTTGCAGAACAGGATCTGGAATCAGATCAATGCTTTGGTCATCATTTCTTCTGTAGATAGAGGAAACAAGTAATTTATTCTGTCCTGATCTGGAAGCAGTTCAATTGTTCCAATGATGTTATAAAATTCCAGTCCAGAGGAAAATTACCAGTAAATCTGACAGAATATAGCAGTGTGGGTATCCTTGGTACCATTTCATCCTACATTGCATGGAAGTTTTTCATAAAGGAAATACTAACCAATATGATCTGACCTGATCCTTAACTTAAATTACTCCTAATTCTAATGAAATTCCAGGTTCAAATATTGACACTTTCCCTCTTTTAGAGTCCTTCCATGCTCACACTCAAAGTTTTCAAGCTCCTTCCCAAAGCAAGTTGCATTTGATGAACCATCCAGCACAAACTCAAGTGTAATAGAATTATAAATCACTAAGTTCAATATACAGAAGTGAAGGGATACTCAAGATATATAAAGCTATCAAATCCATCCTTCTGCCATCACAATACCAAACTTAAAAACATTTTCTATAGAATGGCTTTTAAAAACCTATTACAACGATTTCCACCATTTCACTTTTACATATCTAGACTAAACTTAACTGTTCCTTGTAATATTTACACCAACATTATCACACTATCAGCCTTTGATCCCTTGAAAGATTAATAGGATGAGACTAGTGATGTTTGACTTTGACTAGTCAAGGTCTGAGAAAAGTTTAATCCTGGCAGGGGAAGTAAGAGAGGGATTCCTTTGGGCTTGTGGTGTCAAAAAAACCTCGAGTTGTACTGCATTTTTGTTAGGACCACATCTTGTCAGCCACAGTTTTAGTTCAGATTGCTCTGGGCTGTCCTGTAACTTGAATGTGATATGTTTTCTCTTCCTGTGAACGATTACTCACAGTTTGAACTGGGAAAGGTGTTGAAGAGGAGCTTGCCTTAGAATGATCTGAATATAAAAGAAATACTGATTCACCAAGTGCTAGGACGAATGTAAGCCCATCAGATTATCTTCAAAATACAGCCTGGATTGGTTTTTGAATACGTTATGATCCTCTTCATTATATGATATGGGTTTTATTTTTAGGAAAAAATACACATTGCATTTTTTCCCATTGCAATTTCTCTGGGCACTTTTCACCCACAAGCACAATTACTTGAAAATCATCAGAAAAATTGAGTATATGGAGAAATATTCCTTAAAAATTCTTTTGAATGTTTAGGCAACATATATGTAAGGTGCCCCATGGACTCCACAACAAAGAATGAAATTTGAATTTGGAGTAGTTGGTAAGTAAGATGCAGTCACAGATAAGAGAAGAAGGTGTAGCAGACTGTGGGCTTTGTTTTTTTCAGGGAGCTTTGAGTTTACTTTAACAGTGCACCAGACAGTGCACATGAGAACTTGAGAGGGCTGACAAGACAGAGCTATTGTTTAGAGAAAGCACTATGTGCACTTTTGAAACAGATCTTTGACATGGTATTTTTAGAGTGTAAAGGGCAAATATTTGGTCAGATCACACTCTTCTGACACCCTTACTTTTAATGGGCATTGAGAATTTAGAACTAATTATTTGGTAACTGTCAGATTTTAGTCCACCGTAGCATGAAATCCTGTTGTGATGAGCATGTGATAACTGACAAAAAATAATCATCTGCTATCAAGCCTGAGGTCCTACAGCTGCAAAAAAGAGCAGTCTCATGAAATGAGCAGTCCCACAAAATGTCAGTGATGCTACTCACTGGAGAAAGATTGCAGCATCACAACCTTGCACAGCCATCTAAAGCAATAATGTGATGCTATAACAAAACAAAGTAGACAGAATAGATGGGAATGACAGCCACAGTATAAATCCAATCCCTTAATTCCGAGAATAAAACTGGCTTCCTCATTGATCCTATTTTTGAACACTTTAATGTTTGCTTTTATTATTTTGTGGATGCATATGCATGTAGTGTGTACAGTACCTTTGCTAGTAAGCACTACAAAAACATCTTTTATATTGTTAAAATATAACTTTTTTTTAGTTTGAATGTTTTTTTCAGTGTTTGTAACTTTTATTTTTACCAACATTTATCCACAGATTGCAGTTGTTGGGATATTACACACACTCTGGAACAAGCAGTCTATTAGCTCTAGTTAAGGAAAAGTAATTTTTTTATTGACATTTTAAGTCCCAACCACAGTGCAAATAAAACCTCTCCTTTTATAAAATAATTTTACATGGCAAATATTTTATTAAAAGTGTTGTTTACAGCTGTGATTTATTGTACATGGTGAAAATAATTTAAAAAGCAACTGTATATTTATGCAGAAAAAAAATTATATTCCATACTGCAGTTGAGATTCAACTGTTATTTCAATAACTGATGCATCTGCATGCATGTAGTATGGGTTCTTTTGTCAGAAAGCTGGTCATAGGGAGATAAAAGCTTTATTGTCCAGCTAACCAAAACAAGCCACCCCCCTCACATCTCATTTTGGCCAACTCTGCATTCTAACTCTGGATAGGCAAAATAAATATCTATTGTTGGAACAGTTCACTCAGCAGAGTTTTAGCAGCAGCGATGGAAGGAGTTGACATAAATAAAAGAACCACATGTGCTACTGACAACTGAAAAAGTAGTGATGACTTTTTGTATTGCCCACTGGTCTTGTGATTAGAAAGAGACCACAATTCAGTTCTCTTCCCCAGATTGCCTCAGAAGCCTATCCCCTTCACTGAACACTCTGACCTCCAGACTGAGCCCTTCTGTTTCCTGTCCAGTAACTATGAAACTTTTCTATGTTAAGTAAGCACATTTTGGTGGGAAAGGAAGAGGTACCCATCCTAGATTTGTCCGTGACTCACTGACTATAAATTAAAAAGACATATTATCCTGCTTCACTGACTTAAAAGTGGAGGAAAGAAAGACCTCTGTGAGGGCTGTTCTACATGAAGCCATCAAGATGACCCTACTACCTGAAAAATTCAGGATTAATCTTTTGTGAGAATGAACTCTGTATCTGTGTTTAACCAAGGAGAGACAGCTGACTTGCCTTTGTTTAGCCCTTTTTGGGGGTCTGCTGCTCAGAAGACAGTGGATGACTTAACTACTGAATGCAGTGTCTGGTCAACTCTCCATCACAGAAAGAAATTAGTCAGGCTAAATGACGATTAAAGTTTTCTGCCTAGGTGCTTTGCTTGTAGCCACTTCCACCAAGATACATATTCAGGATTAGGAGTCTATATCGTGTGGCAAAGCGTAATCATGAAACAGCCCTTCAGTGATCAGATACCTTGTGATGCACATTTTCAGGAGCTTTTGAATTGCAGTGTGCAGACACACCAACTGTGTTTTAACCCTTATTGTCTGCTTTGGTATGTCAAACCTGTCACATTGCTTTAAGGTCACAGTTTCTCTAGGTTTAGGCAGGTAAACGAACTCCTGAGCAACTATGAAAACAGATTCAAGCTACTGATGGAGTGGAGCACACTGCTGTGCTAGGTCCTTTGTATATATAAAGAACTACATGCTTTTGAGGCAGGGAATATCTAAGTGGGTACTGTATATTTGTACCCCAATTTCTATGAAAAAAAAAAAATAGGCAACCTGGTATAAGGGCAGAAGTTGAACCACTCTCTATCCCAGTGTACACCACGTAGCTGTGAAGTGTTATTTCTTACAAATCGTTAATAATCTCTGTCACTTGCATAAAACCCATCTCTTAGCTCCTCTTAGGAGGATGCTTAATGCTCAAAGCTATTTTCAGGTAATTCAGGATTCATTTCTATTTCTAAACACACTATGAAATCGGAAATCTATGTAGGAATATATGCCTTTGGAGAGGATAAAATCAAGCAACCCTAGATAGCTCTCCTGGGAATTACAGAGGCAATAATTCAGATACAAAGGCTCTTCTAATTCCTGTGTCCCCACAGATCAGCCTCTGTGAAGTGTTCTCCTTCTTAGAGAGAGACCTCTTGTTTGGTTTGAGAAAACTACAGTAAAAATGAATGATAGAGAAATGCATCTCCTACTAATCAACAGATCAAATATATTTATTTCCTCTGCCAAATGAAGTCTGTGAGCCCTGTAATTTTTTTGTTTGCAACAAAGAGTTAACCTTTCAATCTCGAGTTTCTTCACTGCAGTTCTTGTATAGGAGTTAATACAAGACAAGCAAATTACAAAAATTTACTATAACTCATTCCCTTGCTATTACACTTGTAAACACTAAAAGGCAACACATACTTGATGTATTTGAATTGCACTGCATCAGATTTCTCTCTTCAGCAGCTGGTACCTGGATATTTATGCTGTGTGCTGTTTTCTTAACTGTGAGTGCATCTAAATGTAAAGAGTTGAATAAATTTTAATAGTATTCATAACTCTAACTGTGAACACATAGTTACAGTTACAGTTAACTGTGTGTGCACAGTTAAAATTATTAATACTATTAAAATTTATTCTACTCTTTATATTTAGATGCAAGCTTAAAAACCTACTCCTGACAAACAAAAGCTGTGTTCCAGGTAACCTGGTGCTTCGTATTTCCCAATATTGTTGCTGTCTCCATTTGCTGACAGAAGTGATCTACACACAATGGATTAAGTCACATATTTCAGTAACCACCTCTGTCTTTCTGAGTGTGCGACCCACTATGCCTGTGTATGGGGAGGCTCTGGGAAAGGCACCTGTGGTGAGGAATGAATATTCTAATGTTTCTGAACCTTTTGGTGAAGGTGAAGGGGGCTTGTTGAAAACATTGCTGTGAGCAGATGGACCCCTGAAACCATCTGCTATCGAAGCAACTAAATGTTCAATGATGCATTACGAAATTATTTAGCTCTCAAAGAGCCTGAAAGTAGTTAGTAATGATGGCATCTGTACTGAGAGCAAACAACCTATTTATATATGATCTATCACTTCATAAACCGTTTGGAGACCATCCTTCCTTAAAGCAGCAGTAGTCTTGTTGACTCCCAGAATAAAATACTGAGTTGTGTGCGTGAACTTGCAAATGCTACCTAATTCATTTTTCCTTCTTGATAGAGCACACTCTTTGCTGGGATGTGCTGGAATGCAAGCTTTTTTTTTTTTTCCCCCATAGAAAGGATTGTACTCTGTTCTAGAGCTACTCTCTGTATCAGTCCACAAGTATAACAAATGCAAAAAACTAAAATAAAAGAGCAATGTTTTAACTCAGTCTTAATCAAATAAGGATCTTATGTTTTCTTCCCTGTAAAAAATTTCATCCCATTTAGTTGTATTAGTAAAGTAATAGGTATTTAGGAATCACGGCTTCTAAATATGAATTAATTTTTTTATCTACTTAGGTGATTCTTTTACATTATATAGTTACCATGGGAACTATTAAAACTTGTTTGTGTGGATTTAATAATGTTCCATATATGTAGTCAATTGCTTACTAAATAGATAAAGATATTATACATTTCATTATAGAGGTTTTTGCACCTGGAAAGCACTGTATTTTTAATTATTATTTGGTTTCATATATTTCTACTGAAAATGAGATTTAGATTGATATTTATTCCAGCCTAAGTGATATTATGTTATTTTTTTACTCCAGATAATCAGAACAGAGGAAGTTATTTCGTTTGTTCAATTTCTCCCAAAATTACTAAGCGTATTTAGAAACTTGCTTTAAAAATGATGTGTCATCTGAAAGGCCTTTCAGGTAAGTAAAAAAACCTGGATTTCAGTAAAATCTTTGTATATAAATATGAGGAAGTGCAGCTCCAAGTTTTAAGCAGAAATCCTCATTAATATTAACATATCAACTTTAATATCAATCTGCTTTTCTGGTCTAATATCTTTGTTGAGATTTCGCAAGTTATTTTAATTCTTTGTTTGGGTCCTAGTGCAGAAAGCAAAGAAGGTTTTGCCCCAGGAAACACATCAGACTAACATGCAAACTGGAATTAAGCAGACCTGATAAGGCCTAACTTGGGCATATACAAGTCACTTTACAAGCACAGACTGCCCCATTTCCAAAGCCTTCACTAAGGCAAAATTTAGCCCCCTGCAGAGGAAAAGACACATTTCCAATCTCTGTACATTGAGGAACAATCAGCTAGATGCTATGACCATCTTGAGCTGTGTCAAGATTTCTTATTCTGCTCACTCGTTTACTGACCTTGGAGCCTTCCTCGGAAACTGCTCCACCCTCCCATCTTAGAGTAGCCCCTGCCTGCAACCACTGACTCCCTTGGGATCCTTGCCAGCCTTAGGACGGCGCTGTTTAGACTGCAAGCTCAGTCTCTAGCAGAAATTCCGAAAACATGAGCAACTTGAAGCCAAGTCCATGTAAGTTCTACGGAGAGGCAGAACATCTCCCACCACTCCCATGGCACAAACTCCTGGCAGTGGCTGCACGTGGAGTGCTCAGGATGCAGCTCTGCAGAAAGCCTTTGCCTGTGCTTGCACTTCCAGAAACCAGTTTACTCTATGCATATTTAAAGCAAGGAAACCTTGCTCAGCACAATATAAGCCTAAGTCACTTTAATGTTCAGGGAGGAACAAATATTTCAGTCCCAAGTATTTTGTTGAAGTACAGCAATTTGGACCACTGCAAACTTGCCTTTTTTTTTTCTACGTCCTATAAGTTAAGCTTCAGCTTTTTCAATTAACATATAAAAAAGGTGTTATTAAGCTGTTAAAATGTTTAAAGTTGTTATGAACTTAATGTGACAGAACATAAATTAATTCCTTACAGCTTTTGAAAATGTGAGCATGTGAGAAAGGGAATATAGGACAAAATATCTTCTGTAAATTTCACCTTTTTCATAGAATTAAACTGTGAAGGTTTGCAAGAGTATCAGTGTTTGGTGGAATACTCTCTACTCTCTCCTGTTCTCCTCTGCAGACTTCAGGTCTACTTGACATGGAGGCTGCAATGTGAGTAGGACTGAAAGAAAAATTGCCCCCCTGATAGCTACACACACCACAAAAATTACAGGACTGAAACAAAAGGCTGGCGGGTCTGGCTGACACGCTATATCCCTTTCCTCTCTACCACCTGTCAATCAATCACCAGTCAATCACAGAAAGCCACAATCAGCCACTTAATGACAGCCAGATGGCATCTACTTCTCATGAACTGTACTCCTGAAGTCATAGTCGCTGCCTGTAACTAGCAGCATTTCCCATCCCGGGTAATAATGAGGTGTTTTTTGTATTCAGACAAAGCCATAGTGCCTCGCACCTCTGACAGGATGCCCCTGTGAGCAGAATACCTGCTCTGCCAGACGTGTTGTTTTGCTTTCGAGGGAGAATCAATGCTGCTTTATCCCTCAAACTTTGATCAGGGACAGGCTCGCTGGTTTGTGAATAAGAATTGAGAATAACATGGAAATTTCAGCAGGCATTCATTCTGCCTCCCTTATTTCTCAGCAGTCCTGACACAGGGAAGGAATCCATACGGAGACCAACATGATCCTCTTCACATCGGTTTACCAATGATTTCAACCTTGACCTAAAGGGAACACTTATTCTGGAAGTGACAGGTAATTTAGCTTTCTTGCTTAGTTCTGGGGCTCTCTTGTGGTGAATTATGTATAGTGCTTCTGTGATATGGACCTTTGTCCATGAAGGAACCAGACGAGGCTGTTAAACTGCTTTTAGAAGCATTTTATGCACAAACACCTGGCAGTCATGAGGGTTCTTTCTGACAAAAAATTTCTGCTTCGGGACAAAATGGCAAACTCAGTTTTGAAGTGACCGAGTTTGGGCCCATCAAGAATGAAACTGGATTCAGGCCTTGCTGGCAATGCTTTTCACTGAATGAGGAGAGGCCAGAGGATTTTCTCCGTTAGGTTGATGGCTATTCTGTTACTGCATTACATCAGGTACATTTCAGTACCATAGCTGAAATTACAGCTTGGGCTCTAAAGAAAGTAAACAGCTTCTATGGTCACCATATGCTCTCTGAGCAATACTGTTTTTTTTTTTAAGATTCATCAAATCCAGTGTAGCAAGAGAGGCTTATTTATGACCAGAAGGGAGAAACATGGTTCTGGTGCATGAAGTTTAGCCTGGGATGGCCCCATTACTGGCCAGCTCTGCAACATTCAGTAGCTCAAAATTTCTTTATTAAAAACTGCTTGGAAATGGCTCTGTACACCTGAGAAAGATAAGGGTTTTTTTAGTGAGGATTAAGTATGGGTTGCAGTGCATAACTACCTCCCATTTCATAGGACCTTTAAAAGTGTACAGACTCATTACTCACAAGGTAAGCAGCTATGTTTGCTGCTCAACAACACAAAACTAGTTTGTTCAGAGTTCTTCCCAAAGTTTATTCAGTTCTTCCTGGATATTCCAGCTCAGGTGCATCCCTCCAACCCACTCTCCATCCACTTCAGGGTATCTTCCAGCTTTATTAGGCAGGAAGGCACAAGACCTTCACAAGAAGATTCCTCCCTGTATTGCTCCTGTGCTTATATTTGTTGCCATACCAGTGTTAAATACATAAATTCTTTTTCTTGGCAATTTTAGAAGTTTCTCCCTCAAGAAATGTTGGAGGCAGATACCTTGCAACTCAAGGACAGGCAGATTTTATCCATTAAAGATGGGATGTAAATGGAGGCAACCTTCCACAACATCCCCCCTCCCCACATATACATACATTTCCAGCCTGGTTTCTGGAGTGTAGACAGAGAATCTCATTAGGAATCTAATATAATAAGGGCATGTAGATACTGGGGTTGGGGGTTGGAAATCAGATTAGCTTCATTACTTTATTCTGCACCTCGCAGCGCTTCTGCCAGTGGACAATTGCATTAGATCAGAGAGGAGATCAAAAGGCAAAAACTCCCCAGAAATACTGCTGCTCATTGTCTGAGACAGGAATGGAAAAAGCACGGCGTTGGAGGACACGGACCCACAGTAGATACCAGACACATTCGGGACAGGCAGTGATTTTTTTCCTTGAACTTTTGCTTGTTGAGCTTATGGTGTTTGAAAGGCCCATCTAGAGTCCAATGCACAGAGACATGGAAACTAAGCAACTTGTCCAAGCGTAAGCAAGTGGGTGCCCAAAGACCCGGGAGGGAGATGATGACACTCTGAGTGCCAGGCATGTCCTGCCTGCAGAGCTCTAGTGCTTCAGTCACCGCTACCTCTTCCATAGGTATTTTTTTTTGGACACCTTTCAGGTTTGGACATGGGAGCAACAGCTCAGCTGAGTGCTCTGTTTCAGCAGGGATAACCTAAGAAAGGAACACAATGGAGGGTGTGCCACTTGCCGTATCAAACAATACCAGTCTAGACTAGTTCAACACCTTCCAGGAACAATCTTCCTGTACCAGTTCTGAGGGGACACAGTGACAACAGAGTCAGCTTAACTGGCTGTCCACAGTTGCTTCAGTCCAGTCAATGAAGGTCTGACATAATTTGTTCGGTCCTGAGAGTGAGGCCCTCAATCCTATCTGATCTCCTATCACACCTTGCCTGGCAATCATAGCAAGTGGGCTGGATAGGACCTTTTGGCACAAGAAATGCCATGTCCTCAGTGGAACACTTTAGCATGCGCCTGAGTTGCACTGAGGGATTGTTGCTGTTGTCTGCAGAGAACAGGGAAAATTATCTTCACCAACTTCTACCCCCTTTCTCTAACTTCCCTTTAAAGAAGGCCAGACATCTGAATCTTGATCAGAGAGCAAATTGAAAGACTGACTCAGAATAAAGCAGAGTAAGGAGTCCCTGGAGCTCAATCAGGACAGGTAAGCCATGCTGGTTGTATCCAAGAATGTTGGATGCACTGTCAAATCCCAAAGTATTGCTACTGTGGTATTTTTTCATTTGCTAGCATTGTGCATATATCTGATGCATGGTTGGTGCTGTTTTGCCTTCCAATGCCATTTTCTTCTTCATTACTTCTTATCGAAGTTCTGTAATTTAAGCAAGAAAAAAAAATGCTGCATGCTAAATGCTACTACTATGACAAAAAGTCTACCCTTTACATATCACAGAAAGGAAAGTAAAAGGGAAAAAAAGGTTGAGACACAGGTGATTAAATCAGAAATATGAAGTGGAAATATGGATTTTATTAGAAACTAGGTATTGCTTATGAAAACATTTTGTAAGGAAGTAAAAGCACTATTAACCACATGATGCTCACAGGATCAGCTTACTCATACTGCCATACACTCGGTGAAAGCATTACAGAAGTTCTGAATTCTGTCATTATTGCTCCAATATTTAATCAAATGTCAAATTCAAAAACATCTAACTGTTTGTCCAAGAAATATAGATTTTTAATATTCCATTTTGTGGTTCATAGTCTCACAGTCTTCAGTTTGCAACCAAAAGGATCAAAATCTAAATCTATAAAAACCTAAAAGTGCTGTTTGCATGAATGATCATGCTCTTTATCATTTCTATTAACTGAGACTATAACTTTCTCTAGAATACAAAAGCAATATGAGTTTTCATAGGTCATGTCAGGTTCATATATGATGCAAAACGACTCAATAATTTAGTAACATAAGTGAACATACACTATAGTACTCAAGTGCCCTTTTGTCTCATATTCTATGCCTTTCAATACAATTTTACCCAATCCAAAATTTTTTCCCTAATTTCAAAATAAGTTAGCTCACTAAGAAGTTTTACCCATCCAGCAGGTGCTCAGAAAGATCATCTGTTTGGCCCAGATTTACATTTATTCCTGTCAAATTCCTCTTAGACAAATTAGAGTTCAGCTATTGCTGTAGAAGTATTGCTATTAAAGGCACTCCAGTAAAGATTTTATCACCGTGGGTGAAACATACATCTGCGTCTTCAAAAACACATTTGCAGGTGACAGAGAAACAGAAGGTATCAGAAGAACACAACAAGAAAAAAACCTGAGCACTCAGGGGTAAGAAGAGACTAAACAAAGACAAGTTGCTTGAGGCAGTCAATAACACAAACACTCCAATAATGATGACGACAATAGGAAGTTTTTTCAAGCTGCTTCTCCACAAGTCTGTACAGAAAAATCTATACAGCAACTTTTACTGTCAGGGGCATCTTTTTATATATTACTCCATATTTTTAAGGTCTAATAAAAGCGTGGTTTAGGGTTTCTACAGGCATAATGTACTTTATCCTTACCCTACGAATAGCAACAAAATGGAAAATATTTTCCCTGAATTCTTCTCATGCTCCCTCCTCTTCGTATTTCCAGGAGCATGTCGCAAATACCTCCATTTGCCTCTGTGTTAACTTCTGAACTGCCAGAAAGGGCTTGAAAGCAAGATGTACTGATAAGGAGAATTCCTTTCTTAAAAGCTCAAGTCATTGGGCTGCTTTAATTAAAAATTGTATTGATTTTTTTCCCATTGCTTTTAATGACAGGCACTAGTCTGTGACTTCCATTGTTAGCCATTGACAGTTTAAGCAGTGAAACAAAGGGCACTTATACAGCACTTAGTGCAAAATTATGACTGATTAAAAAGTCATTTGTCATGGTAACAGCATCTGCTTAGACTTTGCAAATTTTAAAATTCACGCTTGCACACGGTGTGTGGGAAGGTGTGGTACATGGAAGTCTTCACAACCATGTCCCTCAACAATTTGAATGCATTCTTAAAGTGCCATGTGAGTCACATTTTTTGAGCAGCTATTAGTTTCTCACAACATTTTCTTGAAGAAGCTGAAGCTCTGCTAAAGCTTCAATGTTTGACCACACAGGAAAATGTAATAGAAACCTAGGCACCTGTGTTCAAACCTTCTGAACGTTACAAATCTCAGAAAAGAATCCAATATTTAACTGGAATTTTTTAAATAATTAACTAACAGTGTTAGTTCTCTATTTTCCTGTCTTTTCCAAGGCAGAGTCATGCCTCCAGATGTGTCAAGGGTGCTTAGCAAACCAAGGTGCAGAAAGCCTGTTGCTCAATTGCTGCCAATAGACCTCAGTTACCAGCATCCAAACAGCAGTCCAATGCAATACAAGCTTTGTTTTAAAAATCATTTAATTATATTAACTAGTAATACTTATCATACCTAATAGCAGTAGTATGATATTAGTTCACATATAAACATCTACAGAAAGCTCACTGACAGTCATGGGAAGGGCAAAGCTGAAAGAGATTTGAGAAATTTGAAGGACATTGAGCATAGAAATGACAGTGGGTGGAATTCAAATATTGCCCTCAGGCCAGTGTCAAATTCTGGGGCAAACAAGCAGTCTGCAGTCTTATTCTTCTGCATGAGTACACACAGGGTTTTATATTTGTTAATTCCTTTAAGAGAAGCTCCAATTGCATGTTCTAGACCATTTCCTTTGCATCATACACATGTTGGAAGCTTCAGTCATTTCCTGGAGGCATTTACCCACCATAAGCTGAGCCTAAAAATTATTTCCAGAGGTGGTTGGTGTGTTTTGGACTATTTCCTCTCCCTTTATCTGGAAATTACTGGGAAACACTTTTTTTTTTTCAGAAAGATCCACTGCATTCATTGTCCCTGGCTTCTCTGACTGTTATTTCTAAGCTGCCATTATTAATGGACTTCAGACCAAGCTCTTTGTCCACAAAGTACTCTGTCCACAAATACATGCATCTGTATATATTTCATAAATTTCCATTAGGTTTGCTCTAGGCATGGTAACAATGTGCTCCTACTTCTATTTTTTTATAGTTTTTACTCAGGTGTCACTTTTCCCTCTCTTCAAAGGGCCACTGTGATATTGGGTCCTTTCTCAACCTTCAATTAAGAACAACTTCTGCTATAACCTAAATTTTGAGGAAGGAGAGTCTTGTAGCTTAAAAAAATGAAAAACACAGGAAGAGAAAACGCTATTAGCCATAAAACACAATAATTCTTGTGCTGGTAGTGAGAACATATACTGTCAGTATAACCTCTGGTAAGACAATATTAGCACTTTAAAGTACTGTTAAAATAAATTTGAGCCAACAAGGAATACTTTTACTAAGCCAGCACTTTATGCCATGCTAACAATGAGGTTTTGATTTCTAGTCAATCATTCTAGAGTCAGTTCTTATTCTACAGAATTTTGTTTAGAAATTCAGGTTCATTAGTGCAGAGATAGGCCAAGAAAGAGGTGTTTTCTCCCTGTAGTCAAGGACCTTGATTAATAATATTCATAAAAATATTGCACTTGTATATTGCACTTCCCATTCCTCACAGAGGTTACAGATAGAAATTAATTCAGCTCTTTCCTTTGTTGGTATATTTTTTTTAAATCAAACTGCCTCATACTCATAGCAAGTTGCCAGCAACTCCAAATCTGTAAAAAGAGAGGAGATGGAAAATTCCAAATGACCAGTGAACATCATATTAATTTGTTAGCAGCAAAGGCATAGTCATACACAGAAATATTTGGGTCTGTTGTAACATCTGGAAATGTTTTCCTACTGCTTTTTTTCCCCGAATCTGATTCCTGAGAATATTTTAATTGTGCTCTGGTCCTGAGAAAATTTACCTGCTAAAGTCTCTGCAGATTACAGAAGAACCAAATTTTTTTTTGAAGTTCATAGCTCTCTTAAAGGTGGGTGCATTCCCATTCCTGACAAGAAGACCAGCCTTGAAAATTCCACTTTAGGTATGGTTTCTCAGTGGTATGGTTTTAATGATTTCCAAGATGCAAAAGACATTTTTTCCCTATTAACATGAATTGAAATAGCTGAAATTTTTTGACTAAGGTTTTCTGAAGCCTTTTCCGAGCTTTTAACATATATCAGAAGTGTCAAATTTTAGTTGTTTGTAACTAAGTCAAATGTTGCCCTTTAATGAGTAACAATCTCAATATTTGATGTAGTTATAAATAACTAAACACTGAGTTTTAGAGGGATTAACAACTGTAATACCAAGGACTCATAGCTGATTCTGCTGCAATCTGTGACAGATTTCTGCTTGTAAGTTTTCTGGAAATTTTGGCCTAGATTTTAACTTAATGGTAACTGACTTACGTGCCATAAAAATTCATAAGATATGGAACACATCAAATGAATCCTTTGTAAGTGAACTGTAATTATGTATATTTTGTATGTGGTGAAGAAACTAACCATGTAAATGATGACAGCTAATTATATACAGCTCTCCTGGGCATCAGTATCACTCTCCCTGACAGCATACTCCTCTTTAAGGGTTTTCCTTCTTTGTATATAGGCCACTATTTCTGCACATTCCTTAAGGGAATTATGCTGTTACCTTTGCACTGGTTAAATGAAAACTAAATGTTTTTTATCACAGAAATCCTTAGTGTAATCTAACTAATTTCTCCCTTATTGTGCTAATAAGTCAAATCCAGCTCTTCTTCTTACTGGTGTCAAGCCAAACTAATTCCACTGATTTCAATGAAGTTGCTATGGATTTACACATGCAAAGCTGTCAGTAGATATTTGGCTGCTGTTTTTGCTCCCCTGGGAGAGCTGGAGATTATAGCCTGCAGAAGGAACAGTGAATCATATTGGGTCAGATCAGGGTCTGGCATGGAGGAGGTAGGGGGAATGCTGCATGTGAGGAATTTGTGGAAAGCAAACCCTTTAAAATCTTCTGTGGAAGAATTCCTTCCAACTTCTTCCAGCTTGAAGGAGGGGATAAGTGTGTATGGTGAGAAGTGGAAAGGAGGGCAACGCAGGGATGAGGAAGGTCTCTTCACAAAAATCTAACATGCAAAAGTCCTTGCAAAACTGATAAGAATTTCAGAATACTTTTGAAAAGGTATCTGGAGACATTGTCTAAGGGGGGGCCATAGCCATTTTGACATCCGTATATCTTTGGACCAGTGTTACTTTCCAAAATTGCTCTGACACTTCACAGTCAACTTTCTCTAGACTTTCTTCTTGAAAGAATGCAGAAGAATCTATACTGTTAGGGATTACAGGAGGACTAAAGACAGTGCAAGGTGCAGTACTTGTGTATAGATTTACTGTGAACTTCAAAGATAAAGGTTGAGATAAAGGTTACTCTCTCCCCTCTGCCCTCATCCTCTTGAATATATAGAACTGAAGGGAGAGATGGAGATGGGGATGATACTTACCAGTATGACTTAATGGTTAAAAATTGCTCATGCTGATCCTGGTAAGCAGCTTCATCTCATTATTATCCACGAGGAAAAATATCATTGAAGCATTTGCTTAACAGTCCTAACAGGAAAGACACTGGGAATATAGTGCACGTAGTCCTTTACACAACTTTGAACCTTACCTTGTTGCAATAATACATATCTGATATAACTCTGACTAGTAACACATGAGATAAGAATTGAATGGATATCAATATACATAAATGCATGTGAATGCTGTGTCCTGCAACTTCTGAGATCCTTTGTCAGAGACCCTGCACTGCTAAAATATTTTCGGTTTCTCTAATTCCTCTCTTTGAGCCCCAGGGTCCTGTGGGGAACCCAGACATGTTATCTTATTCCTCCTAGAAATGCAGCAAAATAAATTTCCTTTTTAGCAAATCCCCATGATCAAACCAAATCAACAAGTTTGCATCTCTTCATAAAATTGGTTCAGTATTTCCACTATTGTAAATGATCAATGATCGAACTTTGCTTTCTCCCCTGCTGTCAAGACCATTTCTGTGCTGCCCAGGCAGCCTGTTCTCTTCTTACCAAATCCTGTCTCAAATGTGGCTTCATTCAAAAGTGCCTCTTGAACCTGTTACTTTCCATAACACAAGTCTAGTGATGCAGTTCTTCCATCTGTTCTTGTTTCTACAGTCTTGATAATTTCAGACTTTGTATGTAAGATGTAGCAAAACCTTTGAAAACATAGACCTGATTAAATAATAATTTGCCTCAGAAACCCCCTCTTCTCATGAACACACATACGTTCTTACCTGATACCTTCACCCCCATTTTTCATAGATTATCTCATTAAGTAGCCATCAGTCCTATGAGTCCTATGATGTTTGTCAAGGTCACACAGGTAGTTTTCAGCCAAGTCAGGAGTAGTTCCCATCTCCCACTTCCCAGCCCTATGCCCTGGCTACAATTTCTTTGGAGTGATTTGTACACATATGAACACACTGTGCTTCTTGAAAAATGAATACAACTAATCGTGTTCAATAGCAAGACATTTATTTTAAATTTATATATGTGTCTTATGATTTGCAGACTAACTTCTTCATAGTTTATTTCTCCCTATCAGCCTGTACTGTAGAAGATAAAAGTTGCTTCTTCATTTCAGAAGAAATATATAAACTAGTACTTCTCCATCCTCTTATAATCTGAAACAGTGGTAAGGATTTATTATTGATGTTTTTTAATAAATAGAGAGGTTCAGCAACCTCAGTGTATGTAAATCAGCATTGTTGCTCATGTACCAGTGGAGTTGGACCAAATTACATTGGTTCACATCTACCCAGAATTTTAATGTGACAGTGTCTTTTGAAAAATTAAAATTAGAAAATTACTTAAAGACATCAATTAATCCTAGATTTGGGATATAATGCATATTTAGGGAAGGTAAAAAAAGGTATATAAAAATTAAAAGAAATCTGAGAATGGCAGGATCTGAAATTCTTGTATGTAATAAAATATAAGGGAGAGAGGGACATGATTCTTACAGTAGGTGTTTTGTTTTGTGTATAATGATATCTCAGATTAATTTTCTTTGATGTCTGCATCTTTTTTTGTTTCATGTGAAAGAAGATTTGTTGTGTTTGTGGCATTCACTGTAAACACAGGTGTCTTGGGATAGCTGCAGGTGTTCACCCTCCTCAGCTTACTCTGGTCCCTATGGGTATGGGGGAGGGCAGGAGAGGAACTTGCCTCACCAGAAAAATATTTTTTGCGTGACCTTGAAAATAATGTGTAAAGCTCTGAAGCATGTGATTATGCCTTGGCATGTGAGCAGTACTTGGCCAATATATGACCTAAATGTGGTTTTCAAGTGCAGATACTAGGCTTTTCCTTCTGTGTTTGTGTTTGTTATGCTTTTTGCTTTACTTATTGTGAAAAAGGAATTTGCACATGTATCATTATTCACTCATATCTCCTTTCTCTAATCAGGGAAGATTTCTCATACCAGCTCTTCCTTTGGATATTACAGAATAATTTAATATAGACATAGAAGATGAAGCCTGGAAACTTGGCTTCTGTTTTACTTCCTTTGGCACACCCTCATTCAGTCGTGATGTCCCTTTGCAGACAGAAGAGGAAATTTTGTACAGAAAGACAAAAAAGTTCCCATCCTCTTCTCCATTCATCAAAGCCCTTTGGCCAAGCAGAAACAGAATAGGCACTTTTGCTGTTAAAACAGTGACTTAGGATGATTTCTTAGCTGAGAAGAAGACTAACCCATGCAAGTGTGACAAAATCCAAGTGATGCAGCAGAAGAAAAAAATCCATCTGATTTTCTTGTAATGTGTCTATTGCACATCCTTCTACCAGACACTGGGTCTTCCTCTGAGCTCTGCATCATTCAGGAGAGGTAGGTGCTGGAAGCAGGTGAGGAGCAGGGTCATAGAGACCTAGGCCGCTCCTGGGATGTGGACACCCCAGAGAGCAATGCCCATTTGGGGCAGAAAGAGGAAGATTCCTTTCAGAGCATTGCTAATGACCTGCAGAGGAGCTGCACAGCAGTCATTTCACAGATACGATGGCAGGTCACTGCGACAGATGTTCCCAACATATGTGGAGAATTAATTACCCACTAGTAAACAAAATCTGTGATGCGGAGAGTCATTTTGTCCAAATTTCTTTCGATTTTGCTGTTATTAGGAGCTTAATTTTTCTTGATCAGCCAGACCCTCTTGAATTAAAGTGTTCCTTAATGGGCTATACTGAACATTTTCTGAAGTGAAGTGAGAGGAAAGTGGCAAGGAGTGGGTCAGGGGAGATGAGTTTAGCTGGCAGAGTTGATTGTGAAGCTGTACCATAGCGAGTGATTAGTCAATTATTTGATTAAAAGGTTGGATGCCAGTCATATGTTTTTTTTTAAAAAAAAATCTAATTGTTAACTCACATTCAATAGCATTTATGCTCACTTTTAGAATATTCAGTAGAATGCCTAAACCTTCTGGGGAAAGGATAATATTTTCAGAGAAAGAGCTTTTGACAAAAGGTTTTATTTTCTTTTTCTGTCAATATTCTGAATGTGTTAATGTCTCAGGGCCATATTGTGCCATTGATTTTTAAGCAGAACTCCCCATTTAAATCAATGGCAAAATCTGCTTAAAAAAAAAAATCAATGGCATGATATGGCTCCAGGACATTAGAATGAAATTCTTATATTCATGACCCAGATAACAAACCAGAAGGCCATAAATCCCCTGCTGTTTCTTAAAACTCATTCAGTCCATCAATACTTGTAAACGAAATAGTGCATGGAAATGAACATGCTTTAATAGAAGGATATTGAAGATCAAAATATTTAGCTATTTTTGGTTGATCGTACTTTCATAAATTATTCCCAGTGTCTCAGTTTTTGACATATTGCTTAGGATTTGAGCTCACCTCTCTTTTCTGATACACAAAACATGAATTGATTTCACTGTCCTGCTGCGTATTCTAAGACACTTTATATTTCTCCATTTTTCACAAGCTGAAATTAATTATTTTCATGTCTGTCAAATTTTATAGTACTGGTTTTCATATGGACATGATGAAAGACATCTTTCTAACACACTGAAATTGTCATACTTTGTAAAATTTTGGGCCCAGAAAAAAATATTGTGATTTAGCTACATTTTTTATTTTAATAAATACATAAAAGTTCATCACACTACCATGGTCAGATGAAAACAAACAAAAAATTTTATAAGAACAGTGAAATCCCTTCCTTTTAGCATTAAACATTAATGCAGTTTTTTAGCAGCACTTATTCCTCAATTTGGAAAACTGGAAAAGTTTATGAGACCCATGAACTGCTGCTGAATACCTCAAGATGCCTGAATTTCTGTACCACACTGACAAACTTCAGGTGCAGAAAGAAGCTCAGGTTCCAGCAATGGAGAAAAGTCATACTGCCAGAAATTTGCCAGAATAGAGTAAATGTTCACGTGAAATTGAGGGGCACTAACATCATTATACAGGAAAGAGTAAAGGGTGACTGAGGTGGCTGAGGTGAAGTGATGTAGCATCAAGTCTTGTTTCTGCTGTGAATTTCCGTTTTACTAAGTAGTAACCTATCTTTGACTGTTCTCCTTCATAAATATTATTTTTCTTTACAAATAAAATTTTTCTGTATCATCACTATTTGCAAAGGACTTTGAGACATTGCAATACAATTCCCCATAGAAATCTAAATTGTGTTCATCTATTAATTCAAAATAATTAAATCACAAAATAAATTGTGCACACATTCTGCTTCTAAAGTACCATTTATATGCATGCACATTTTTCAGATGTGAATATGCTTGCATTTGAACTTTAAGAGATACTAATGCTGTTGAAGTATTTTCCCAAGGGTTATCTTCGCTGCAATGTTAGATGGAAGTTTAAGTTCTGTGTGCTCTTTAAACTATTCCACACAAATCCCTCCACACACACGTATCTCTTAGGTAGTAGGGACCACACAAAAACACACAGACTGAAGGTGAAGGGTTGCAGACAAACCTGTAATGAAGGGTGGGTTGAAGCTCTAAGTTTGTAGGGTAGAGATGAGACCTCAGCTCAGCAGAGCTCACCAGCTGGACCAGTTAGTTACTGTGCTGGACAAGTCACTCAAAGTAGTTGGAGTGCTGCTTCATACCTGGGTTATCATCACCTGAATTAGGACATCAGGGATGCAGTGGATCTAGGAGACAACCAATAGAGTGGAGGTATTCATTTAACTGTTTCAGAGATTAGTGTGGCAGTGGAATTCCCCTCTCTGCAGAGGGGGATTTCAGCTGAGTATTGCTTATACACAGAGTGTGGTTAAAAACAGTTCAAATGTGTAAATCAGACAGTGTTTGTGTCAGAAACTAATGCTAGAAGATTCATGAGCCACACTGCCCCTCAAGTCTATAGAAAGGCAAGTTTTACTCAGAGCATTCACATAATCTCATAGATCTTACATGTAAAAGTACATAAAACCTCTATGAAGCATTATCTGTTCAGAATAACCTGGCAGTGGATTCTGTACTCTTGCTTCCTCTTCTTGGACCAAAAATCTTCACACTACATGCAGAAAACACATTCAGGAGCAGGCAGAGAGGTATAAGTCATGAAATGCTTACATATGTCAGTGATGAAGACAGAAAACACCTTGCCTAAAAAAGGTCTACTTTTTATTTCATTTCTTACTCTACTTATTGATTTTCTGACTATTTTTTCTACAGAGCTGACCCATCACAGGAAGTGCAGCACCCTCTGAATAAAGGTACATGATACATAACTGCAGTTGGTATTAGTTTTCTGAGACCGGTACTCATATATTGACAGCTGACTTTTATCTAGGTAAAAGCTCTCAGTATTATATGCTTTCCTTTCTCCAATATACTTCTTTTTCTGAAGAGCTGAAGTCCTTCTACAGAAAACTGTGCTGACAGTAACTATGAGAAATCTATTTTTGTTTGAAAGGGAGTTTGTGTGAGTGTGTGTGTGTTTATGTTCATGTAAACCTATTGGTTTTAAATAAGAAAAAAACCAATTGTACTTACATTACTGATATGAAATAATGGTTCATTAATTAGAGGTGAGAGTTTAAGCTTGCCATTTGAATTCACATGAATCCATTGGATTTCTGGAGAGAAGAGGGTCTACTCACCTGACTACAGGTTATTGATGTAATCTGCCAATAATCAATTTGATCTGAGATGTAGTGACCCCAAGAGAATTTTCAATGAAATTCACAGTCTGTCACAGTCACAGCTACAATTCTTAGTTCTCACATTTGTAAAAAATAAATGTTTGACACCTATGAAATCTTATTATTAGTTGGACACTATTCAAATCACACAAAGATAAGACCTCAGAACTTACCAAGCACCAGCAGTACTGCTGCCTGCAAAACCCTCTTCACCCCTGAAAGCCTTCCCTCATGATAGAGTATGCTCCATATGTGTTTATTTTTTCAGCCTGTCTTCTGCCTTATTAGGTACACAGCGGATAAAGGTTCTGTATTTTATGGTCTTGTAAGCATATGAGTGATATTTAGTGTACAATGATATTTCTTAAAAAAGTGCAAGATCGGTGAAATCCCATTTTCTGTTGATATTTGTATTTGAAATGGCACAGCCTAACATAGCCACGATGACATCCAACGTATAATTACCAACTAATTATCAAAGCACAGATTTCAGAGTTATTATCTAAGAATAAAAGTCATAATACATTGGAATAAAGTTTGTAGACAATTAATTATCTTTGTCCAGAGTCCCTCTCCACTGTAGAATTTTATCATGACTCCATTATTCAAAATGCCAGCTAATAATATTAATATGCCTCACCATATTAATTCCTAATATTTGCTTACTGTCTGTGAATACAAAAAGAAATTAAATGTTAGATACAACAGCACACCATCTCAAATACTTTGAACAGAGCAGTGAGGACTTAGAGACCAAGCATATGGGTGAATATTCTTGCTCATATAGGTAGTTTCCCTGAAATTTCAGGAATGTCTGTGATATCAGACTCACAGTTCAACAGACAGCAGTATGGACTTCATCTCCATTAATTTATTATTCCAAGCAACAAGTGATTAAACTAATTTTCTGATTAATCAAAACTGTGCTTTGTAACCATCCATGTGAGATCAGAATTTTTAATCACTCTGCACAGGCTGGAGCAGTATGAAGAACAAGATTGAAAAATCTATTTTATAAGAAATATTTAGCAAATAAAATCCAAATCTCACTCAGAGCTAGCATCACTGTGAAGTATCAGTTATTCTGTAATTGGACACCTGAAGCCTTTTTGCTACTCGAAGTATCAGTTATTCTGTAATTGGACATCTGAAGCCTTTTTGCTACCCTCTTTAAAGCCTTTTCTTAACAACAGAGAAAGTTGTCTTAGAATTATTATTAGTCCTAATCAGTGTGGCTGTTTCTATGATGTCAAGAGCAGATAGGCAGTGATCATCCTCTCATGACTGGAGCTCTGAAAGGAGGAATTGGACACAACAGAAAAGTTGAGAGGATCAGGCTCAGTTTCAGGGATTACAATGCTGTGCACCGTTGAATCAGTCACTCTCTGATGCAGTTCAGGGCTCCGGCCTCACGGTCATTCACACTGCTAAAGTAATTTGCAGTTACTCAAGCTGCAATTAAAATATATTTCCACATATGCATCGTGGTATGAATATAGTGGGATGAAGTCCAAGGTGATATCTGTCACTCCCTGTACTCTCGTGTGTTTTTTCTTCTAGGGAATTTTCCCAGCAGCAGTATGAATAAGCAGCAGCAGCACTGGCACAAGTAGGCTTCATAAGAAGTGGCAAATGAGTCAGCCCAGATTTAAAGCACAATAGGCTACTTATTTCCAGGTCCTGGATTAGTGATTGCAGGGTTTGTGCTGGGGATAGTGTCTGATAGCTGCTGGCTGGAAGTGTGTCATCAAGACGAGAAGGAAGAAAGAGCTCACTGTGGCAGTCTCTCTTTGCAAAGCAGCAATGGCTCGCTTGGAAGTCCCACTAACTACATTTGTGACAATAGTCTCAAGAATCACATGGTATATTTGGTAGGGCAGCAGTCAGTAACGCTGTAGACTGACAAACCCCAACAGGTCCACAGTAGTGCCTAAGGTTATGGGAGTCAAAAGCCAAGCCTGAGTTTTGACCTCTGCTTCTTTTAAAGGAACAGAAACTACAGAAAAGGGACTGACTGGGCTATCTAAATAAATTCCTGTGTACATCTTGTGAGTGTCACAATGAAAGTGATTGAATGACCAGCTGCCTCCTTGTTAAGACTTGGTGCTGTGAAGGTGCTTTGAATCTGGGGATAGTCAGTGCAAGACAAACCTGCTGTCTTGAATTAAAGTACTGGAAGGAGGACTATTTGCATTTGGAGAGTTAGAAGTGCAATGTTTAGGTGCACTTGGTGAGGAATGGTTTAGGAATTAACTAAGTTGAGAGGAATAGATCTCAAGTACTCCTTATGAAAGGGAAAATGTATTTCACATCATCTCTTAAAAAATGTACTAGTACTGCTACTGCAGGTCTTACTTCTTTAGTTAGGTACTGTATAATTAATGTATATGAAAACCTGAAACTGTATCTAAAGCACACTTGAATTAAACGACTGTTCCTGAAGAAAGGGATATTATTTAGTAGCATTAGTGTTAATATTCTTTTATAAGTTTGAGCTATTAAATCATAATCAACATTCCAGCTCAAACTGCAGAATTACTGTAAGAAATCATTCTTAAAGGATCTCTTAAAAACATTCCATAAAGAAATTACAGGCAGAAGAGAGTCTCTCTTTTCCGTACAGTACAAGATGACCCTTTACGGTACTTGATCAATGACATTGTCTAGTCCCATTTAAAAGTGTACAAGAAAAGATTGTTCAATAAAACACTCTGTTTAGTTGCCTGAAAGCTTTCCTCCCAAATTTTACCTGCAGGTGTGTGTCTTTGGGTTTTTCTGCTATGGAAGCAGATAAAATAATCTTGTAGGTAAGACATTTGCTTTCTACTTTCAGTTATTTTGGATTGAGGTGTTGGAATGTGTCCAGAGAAGGACAACAGAGATGGTGAAGGGTCTGGAGCACAAGCCTTTTGAGGAGTGTCTGGGATAGAAGAAGTTGTTCAGCTTAGAGGAAAGGAGGGTTGGGAGGACCTTACTGCTCTCTATAACTACCTGAAAGGAGGCTGCAGACAAGTGGAGGTCTGTCTCTTCTTCCAAGTAATAAGCAACAGAACAAGAAGAAAAGGCCTCAAGTTGCACCATGGCAGGTTTAGATTGGATATTGGGGAAAATGTCTTCACCAAAACGGTTGTCAAGCATTGCAATGGGCTGCATAGGGAAGTCCCCATTCTTTGAAGGTGTTTAAAAGACATATGGATGGGACAGTCAGCAACATGATTTAGTGGTGGACTTGACAGTGCTAGGTTAATGGTTGGACTTGAAGATTTTAGAGGTCTTTTCCAAACTAACCAATTTCATGATTTTATAGTTCTAGCTTAGTCTATTTTCTTATTGCTGACAAAAAAATTGGTTACAAAACAAGCCCTTAAAAAACCTTGATGTGGCAAACTTCAAAGGAATCAATCATGAATGTCTGTTTTTTCTTCACATAATTAAAAAAAAATAAGCTTATGTTACCTGAAAGGATGAAATAATTTACAGAACAAGTTACCTAATGGTACTACAGTTTTCTAATTAGTTGCAAGTTCAAGTGATATCAGTATTGGTTTATGCTTCAGGGCATGAACAGCACTGAATTCACTGAATAAACTTATTATAAACTGGTAATTAATGATAATTATAAAATGGAAAGAAGAAGAGTGATATGGTTGGCTAATAAGAGAGGTGAGCACTGAAATTAATACATAATTTCCTGCTCAGTACATGTTAGCCTTGTAACTAAATTAACATAAGTAATTTTAAAGCATTTTATAAGAAAACTTTATAACTGCAATGAGGCATTATGACACATTAGTTCATGCCTTGTTGCATTGATGGTAATCAGCTGGTATTAGTTTATGCTTAATGTGTTAGTTGAATCTCAACAATAAATCCAGATGTGAATGAACGCACATAAAAAAGCATACTTAGGGCATAAATATTCTTTTTTCCCATATATTAAAAATCTGAAAAATTAAATTTTGCAAATATTGATAAGCCTCCTGAAGTAGAAATCAGAGGGGAGAGGACAGCAGCAAGCTAACAAAGGTCGTTAGCTAAGTACCACAGCTCCACTAACCGAATGTGGGAAAACATGGTGATGTTCCTGCCAGATTCTATCAGAAAAGTGACATTCTGGCAGAAGCAGGAAAGTGGAGCAAAGTTTTGTACACTTTTGATTTTAGATTCTATATCTCAAATCATTACAAAGCTGTGCATTTCAAGTGCAAAGAGCAGGTATTTAATGACCTGTAAATGACTTATTTGCATATACTTTTCAGAAGTATAAAGATGTCATTAACTTACTGCTGACCAGCCACCTGAGGTGAGTAGGAGAGAGATCTTGACTTGCTGGGTCACTGGGCAGTTCTCATAACCGTGTTTTTTTGCCTTAGTGCTTCACTGCAATATTGCATTGACTGCAGGTTCATGTTCCGCTATAGTGCTTGAGTCATGTCTGTTCTGCTGTAGAACAAGAAGAACCATTTAGGTTGCTCCTGTGGATATACTCTCTTCTGAAGCATTTTCATAGTCCAAGGAATCTTAGGTAGAGCAGAGCAACAATCAGAACATTTTCTATATTGAAAAACATTTCTTATTGGTGCCAGAAACATTTTGTCAATTTGTACCCATTTCTGACCGTTGTTACTGCCAAAAACTGGAGATTAATAAAAAGCCCTCTGTAAAACAAATGGTCAGAATAATCCATTTCAATATTCTCTAGATCAGAAACAGATGTTTCAAAGCACATAATTTCATGTCAATGCTTTCTTTACGAAGCTGTTTCTCCTTCGGTTTCAAGCAATGTTTCGTACAGGAGCAAACTTGAAATTTCAATTTAAAAAAAAAAAGTAAACCACTCAGAAATGGAGCATTCTGTTCCTCAAACAATGACAATTTCCCACTTTTTGATTTACAGTTATTACTTTTGAGAAAAATTTTCTGCAAACTACACAAATTGATTATATACATAGTTCTAACTCAGACTGAGAGAAGTAGAAAACAACAGCACTTTCACTATAGGTCATGTTGATCCTAAGGTGCCTTTACTATCTCCACTTCCCTCAGTAGAGGAGAGGCACAGACATTCAAAAAATCGTGTTTTTTCACTCTTTTGTACCCTGACCTCCAAACCTCAATGGAGTTACTGGAAAATCAGTATATAAATGTAGGAGACTTAGCAATTGCCACATGAGAAACCTCAGGAAACCTCCTGTGGTCCAGCCCCTCTGAAAAACAAAACCGGCATTCTTCCAAGAGAAGTCTTTCTTTATAACATCCTGATTCATACCCAGAAGAAGTTTCCCATGAAAGAAATCACGTGAAAACCTTATTGCAGTAAAGAATTAAATATTAGAAAATATAAATGAAAGACACTGAGGTTGGATAGTAAGAAATCTTATTCCTGCTGTTTTGAGTTCTTAGATCCACCAGATTCATGCCACATTGCTGAATGGCTTGATATTGCATTTCCTGTGTAAGGTGTACACCAAAGGTCTGCTTTTTCTCTAGTGAACTTTCAAGCAAGTCTTACACATAGGATCTGCAGATGAGTATGCAAATTCGAGCTCTGCAACATTCTCTGTGTTTTACAGTGTTCAGTGCTTGGGTTTCTGTGCGCATCCAGTTGCGGTTGTGCAGATCATGCGTGAACCATTTTAGAGACTGGTAACCCGGCCTCTACTTCACGACTAATTAATCTCCCTAGGGGCTGTCACTGATGCACAGAATTGTGATTTCAAAGAATTTATTGCAAGAAAATGAATATAGAGACATTGGACCCTCATGTTTTTAAAGACTTTTTGAAATCTGTTGCAGGAGGAAAGACACTTTGGGGTTGAGCAGTGAAAAAAGAAGCACTGAGAATATAGGTCAAGACATTAATATAAATTTGATCACTTCCTTTTTATTCACCAACATTCCTCACAATAAATCAGATCACCTCCTCACCCACACACCCCCCGCACACTTCACCCTTCCTGTCCTGATTTCGGATCACCGAATGTAAATCTGTGACAAGGGTATCTATATATAATATTAATGGTGCTGAGGAGTGTTGGTGTGAAGCATGAGTACTTGCCAAGTATGGAGTGAGCAGAGCAGAGCTGTTCATCCTCTGCAGCATGCTCTACATCATCTGCAGGACAAATGTAACATCATTAGGCAAAAAAGGCAGCCATTCTGCAAGGAAATGGCTAAGTTGGAGGTACCAATCAATCTCACCAAGCGAGGTTCCCTGTGATACTGTCAGAAGCTACGGACAAAACAGATTGCAGTGTAGATCACAGGGTGGCTAAAAAAAAAAAAAAAAAAAAACAAAAAAAGGAAAAAAAAAAGGAANTATTAAAAAAAAAAGAAAAAAGAAAAAAAGGAAAAAAAAAAAGGAAGAAAAACTCACAAAACCCCAACCCAAAATCCCCTTCTCTTCTACCCCTTTCTCTATTCCTCACCCCATTTTCTTTTATATTAACTCATGTAACCAGTTGTCCCTGATCAGAATCCATTTACCAGAGAGTCCAGACTTAGCTGCTTTATGCTTAAAAGCACAGGACTAAGCATTGATATTTAGCTGTTAATTTAGTAAGCTATAAAGTATCTGCTGAAGCCAGGATCTATCAGTATTGCAATGGGCTGTATTAAAGTCAATAGACATGAATTGTGAGCTTAAAAGAGTCATTAACAGGCTCCTGAAAAGAAGGTACAATAAATAAATAAAAAGTAAGCTAAAGCAGTTCCAGTTATTGTCATTATTTAAACTCAAATTGCAATGAAATCATTTTCTCAGGTATTTACAAGACTTATTGACTTTTTACCTTGATAAATGTCTGCTTTTAGGTTACAGTTTTCTCCATATCTAGGGTCTGTATGCACACATACCAAAGTCAAGGGGAGTATTTGTGCTGTCTACAGTGGACAGTGAATGAGACCAATCATGAGACCAAAGCAAGGCAACAGCAATCTCTTTGTATGATACACTTTCAATTTTCTTTTCTTGTGAATGGAAAGTAACTGTGACAGATCGTGTAACGAAAAGTTCCCCCAAGTCTTCAGTATCATTGAAAAATATATGTATTAATAAACAACCAAGGAAATAGAGGGCATTAATTAATTTCCCATGAATAGCCTCATTAAAAAAAAAAAAAAAGAAAGGACTTGTATTAATATTCCCAGGCTGAAGTTCTGATGTTTAACCACAATTGATGTTTGTTTTATCAGGAATTTACTTTTAGAATCAGCAAGGGTTAAATCTACCATTCACTGTTTCTGTTCTTGTATCAAGGTCAGAATGAGCAGGTAGCCCAGTTCACAGTTTGCAGGACTAATAAATCTTTCCAAAGGTCAGCATCTGCAGTCATTATCAACTAATCAGTTTTAATTTGGTTTTTAATATATAAACACTTGGGATCATGTAGAAAACATCATGCATGTTGTTTAAATCCGATTTTTTTAAAGCATCACTTATTTTAGCTAGTTAATTAATATTTTTAAAAAAAGGAAATCAATAGGCTCATTAAAGCTGCTTACCTTCAAGTCTTGCTTGTTTTCACAAAATATTAAAGATAGCAATAAACAGATACACTTTTTTTCAGTGAGGCTTTTTGTTAGAGCTAGCGCCTCTCTTATGAGACTAATCAGATCAACTGTGGTATAAATCAGGATACATCGATTCACTTGAGAACTGACTTGATCCAACTGACTTTCAACTATTGCAAACACACTGTTTACTGTTTAAGCTATTTAAATCTAGAGGGGTAAGGGCAGCAATGTAAAATGTCATTGTACAACGTTTCCAAAAAAGTCTTTGAAAATCTTCTGGGAAATATATTTTTAAACCACAGCACTTGAAGAGTTCCAATTTAACTTATTTTGTGATGGTGTACCTGCACTCACACGCCCCTTTGAAGTCCCAGGACCGGGTGAGAGCAGGTGTGCAGGTGATCTCAGCTGCTAAAGAGGGATATTTCTTGCTGTAACTGTTGCAGCAGATCTTCCACTCACTGGCACCTACTTTTTGTGCTCTTTGACTCCACATCCACTGATGTCCCTCACTTGTTTTCCTACACCTGCCTTACCTTTCACAGACAGTTCCTCCCCATGTGGGCTGCGCAAAGTGAATGTGTCTCTCCTTGGAAGAAAATCTGGGCTTGCCAGGCAGCACAGTTTTTCTGTCTTCTGAACTTGTAGCTTGCTTTGCAAATGGACACAAAAACCAGCAAATTAGTTTCCTGAGCACTGACCGCTCTGGAAGTATGGTGGCTTGCCATGTCTCAATACTATAAAAATATTATTAAATTCAATAATTATCCATGGAAATATTCAATATTAATCTACCTCTGACATTTACCAGAATAGAATAATACTTCTAAAAGATCTCATGCATTTTGATTATTTTCCAATTTCTTTTTAGTGCAAACAACAGATTTTTTGAAAAATAACATTTCTATAATATGCCTACATATTTTAAATAAGGAGTTATTTTAGCGCT
Organism: Climacteris rufus; assembly: GCA_013398175.1. NCBI lineage: Eukaryota > Metazoa > Chordata > Aves > Passeriformes > Climacteridae > Climacteris > Climacteris rufus. Next base: position 391,149 of record VZRZ01005377.1, read on the forward strand.
ATGTGGATATCAGACTTTATTGTGATATAAACACACTGGATCATCTACCTACATAATTGTAAGCCTCTTTTCAACTGAAAATACTTCAAATAAACTTTGTCATCACAACATTTTATAGTGGATTACACTCTATTGCAGAAATAGTGGGTGTAGCACCTTTGAGCATATAATTTATGGAAAGTGATGAAAATCTTGTACCTTGGTAAATGTGTATCTAACTAGATAACTTGATGTGGGTTGAGGGACTATGCCCATAGGACCTCATCAACCACAGATGAAAAATGTTGGAGAACATTTCCTTTTGATGTAAATAGGAAATTGATTAGACTGTAAGATTTTTCCAAAGTTTCACTTAGTTTGTATTGCAACAGGTCTGTCCTGTGGATTCCAGGGATTTTAAGGGGTGTTTTGTGGGATTGTATATAACCAGGAACTGGTGTAATAGTGAAATATTAATTACTGAAAGTCCCCAGTTAGAACACAGAAAAACAGCTGATGCAGTGAAAATGAAAATGACTACAATCTGACTATAATGGCAGAATAATAAGAATATTAACAAGAATACAATGAAGACACTATAAGAAAAGCTCTGCAACTACCCTGGTAAGGCCAACACTTCAGAGAATGTTGGAGCCTTCAAGGGCTAAACCTGATCAGGACTTTGGTTGATGAACACACAGAAAAATTGGTGTCTTCAGCTGCACAATGCCATTCTCTTCAACGATTGTATCAGCTATGGAGGAAAAACAGCAGAATCTGAATTTCTGAGACCATTTTTTGGTTCAGCCTGGGACTCTTGAGGAGATGTCTTGTCTAAGTGTTAAACTTTTCACTTTAATGACTTGCCAAGTGTACTCAAATTAAATATCTAGAGATGTTACCACTTCACAAAATTGCCATACTTTCCCAGTTTGTATCATTCATACTTTCCCAGTTTACATTGTTCATAACTGTAGGGGTAAAATATTTCTTACATATTACTTAGAAAACACGTGTCATGAATGGGCAACAGAAGAACACTCACAGGGGAACTTATATAAAAGGAAACTCTAGGTCTGTTACATCCAGAGGGAGCCTTAACTTTGTTTGGCAAACTGGATACTTACTGACTCTATATATGTCCCAGGTATAAGACAATTTGGCAAATTCAGGTCCAATAGTATACAAGTCAATAGGCTTTTGAATGAGCTGTATGTGTCACAAAAGTCATGAAAACCTTGAACCAGTAATAAGCGAGGTGTTGTCATGGTGGAAAAATTAATGGAGGAATATAATATGGGAAGTTAGTAGACATGCAAATGACCCATGTGAAACCTATTCCTTATCTTCAGACAGAACATTGAGTGTATTTTATACGGGGAGATATTTCCAAGGTTGATTTTGAATAATGTATTCAGAGGGATGGACTTCCTTTCCTTCAAAGTCATTGAAGGCAGAACACTTGACTCTGAAGAATTATGAGCAAAGATTAAAGGACTGTGGGTCCAATCTTGCTCTCATCGAAACCAACAGGAAATTTTCCAGTGATTTTGGGGGTTGGATCAAGCTCTTTAGCCTTTGTGTATGTGACATTTCCCTTAATGCTATCCCATCCATTTGAATATTTCAATGGGAACAAATGAAGGGAAATCCCTAGTGCTAACTAGACAAAAAACAAGTGCTACTTTTGCTTTTCAGTTGAGAAGCAAAAACTTTTTCATATTACATTTGTTTGGCCATAAATACAACCATGCACATTATGAACCAAAGTTTACCGATATCAGAAAATTACTTGCTTTGGCTTCATTCAACTTTGGGAAAATTGTATGAGACCATTTGTTAAAGGATGCAAAGCTAAAGCATTAAAATGCATTTCTACCTCATCTTTTGATCAATTTTACTCGAAGAAGACTCCTACTAAAAGTGGTAAGAGCAAAAGAAGCTTGGGGAGAGTTTTAAACCTGACCCCGGGACAAATAGCAAGAATAGACTTCTGGGCAAAAAGAAGCCAGAAAAAGTCAAGAAGGCTGGTTTGTTGATGCAGTGCAGCTTTTGGCTCAGAGTTGTCACCTCAGCTTTGGTTATCAGCCATAGTCCATTCCTTCATGAGTGCGGGCTTCCACTTACTGTCTTCTCCATTTTTCCCCATGGAGATAATTTTGATTCTATACAAGTAGAATCTTTCCCATCACTGTATATGACACTATAAATCCTGTTACGTAAACTACTAAAACTGTACAGTCACACAAGTCCTTGAAAATGGATGTTACATTATGTTTAGGGATTGTCTTATCACTTACTGTACAGTTTAGAGATAATAAATCTAATTGATTCTCCCTTCTGTTATCTAAACACCCGAGTCCGGCACAAACTGTGCAGCAATATTTAAATGACCACAACACAAAGTCAACATGATGCTGTGGAAAAGAATAGAGCAATATTCTTAATTCTGAAAACCTGTATTGGTAATCAATTGAAATGTTGGAGCAATTGAAGAGCTGTCCAATTTTCAATTGCAGTATAAGTTGGGAAACAATTTGAAAATAATGGCTCATACAAAGAGTTTTTGAAACAGTCAATATGGTCTTCATGTGAAGGACAAATAAGAATTTGGCAGTCTACCCATTGTTTGGTCTTTGTGCGTTAGACATTATCTGCAGGACTCACTGCAGTGGCCCAGCTGAGATCAGAGCTTCCAATCTTTCAGTGTGACTCCCATGAAAATGCACTTAGAGGGATATTCATTGTGGAGACATACCCAAAGAATGTGTAGTAGCCTTACTTTGAGCATCACTACTAATGTACATTCCATGAATACTTGCTTTAGTGGACTGATGCGCATTTGAAATGTTGCTACCTGTCTTGCTTATATTACTGTGTTGCATGCTATCAAAAGTAAGGGTTTTAGCACATGTAGTTCATTGATGTCGAAATAAATTTTCTTGCACAGCAAGTATTATGATTTGGAGGCAATAGTTATGCATCTTTTCTTTATGGAAATGATAGAAATGATCAATTCCAAAGCTTGGCAACCTGAATTAAGACACATATACCTCTTTCTGTCTTCTGATTGACTTAAAAAAATTATTGAGGTTTAGACCAGCAGTATTCTCGTTTGAGTTAATTTCAGTGGGAGAGTCTGGCTGCAAGCTAAATATTTTTCACATTCCATCCTGCAGATTGTTGTCTCTGGTGTGACTGAGGACTCGTTTGGCACTTTCAGCTTCTTATCCTTCTCTGAGGTAGTCGATGTCCATCACCACAAGACCTGTGCCTTGACAGAGAGACTCCAAAGGCAAGGACCAACATGGTAACGTAGAGCAGGACTGAGAATTCAGTAAAGGAGTATTACACTCATTAATCTGTCTTAGTTTTTTATTGAGGCTGTCCTGTGGAAAGGACATTTTTAGTAATGAAGATGAGGATCTAAGCTTTGGCAGGTGCATTCTGGTAGTCAGACAATTCTTTTATTTTCACTACACAAACAAAACCAAGAATACAGTTCTGTCTTTTCTTTTGACAAAGAAGAACAAAAATAAAAATAATTTAAAATAAAACTTCTAACAATTAAAAAGAAGAAGTGAAACAAGTATTTCCCGGACCTCAGAAAAACCCTGGAATTACTCTGGATTTGGGAAAATAGTGGTGTAACTAGCACCATTGGAATTTTTTTGAAGAGGGTGTTGTGTAGATATATAAATATAAATATAAATATAAATACTATGTACCTACATACAGAAAGTGTGTGTATTTTTTGCCACAATAGAATTGATAAGATCTAGCTAGGTGTTTTTAATATTCACTATATTCAATTTTCTAAGTGTGTATCTGTGAATTATTTTCATTTGTGATTGTACTATTTTAAAAATTTTAGCTTAGAATGTGGTACCTTGGCAAATTCTGCTTTCTTGATATTTGCTTTTACCCTATAGCATTAGTTGAGTATTTTTTATCCTGCTCAATGCAAGGCTGCTGTGCAGGCTTGCCTGAATCTGAAAGAAGTGGGTTTACCTGTGCAACAAGGAAATAAGGAAAAGAAAGTGAAGTTTTCAATTCTCTTATGATTCATTTGTACATAAATGATTGTTGTCTGCTCTCTAACAGGGAAAGGTCTTGGCTAATGCAAATGAAAATCTATTTTTGATGTTCAGAGAGGCAAGGAGCAAGGTGGATCTTTCAGGGATGCATATCTACATGTTCATGGGTACCCCAACATAATGTGGTGCTACTCACATAAGGAGAAAAAAATAAACCAAATAAAAAAAAGCAAATTAATGGTCTGGGTTTAACACTGCTTGGTTTTAATTCAGACTTTTAAATCCCAACTTCAATGGCAAAGAGATAAAACCTAACAGTCAGGTAGAACTCCCGGCAGTAGAATAGCTGGACCAAACAAAGCCTTTGCACTTTCAGTGTGAGAGAACCATGCTCAAATTCAGTGAAAAAATCAGCCTATCTTTGTAAATTCATTTTTCTAAGACACTAAAACATGTGGTCTGTGACTAGTGGCTTGGACTCTGCAAGGCCGTTCACATACTTAAAGTTAGGATGTGCTTATACCTTTGTTAGATCAACTTTTATTTACCCACCTATTATGGGTATTCTTCAAAATATATTAACTCTGACTACTGCACCTTTAGATTCAAGAACATGTTTCGCTTGCAAAGCTCCCTTACTTGCTCCATTTCTGAAAAAGTTATTTTCTCTTGGTTTAGCTTTAAAACCATACAAATTTTCCATTGAAGGCCTGGATGGACTTTCTTAGCTGATGGCTTATGACATAATTAGTTGACAGTTTGGCATCAAGTTGTGATATGCAACTACTATAGTGATATAGCAAATTGTAAAAACAGTTAACCAAATGAGATTGGTACCTATGAAATCTTTAGAATTAGGAGAATAAGCCTCTAAAAAAACCCCCATTTTTTGAAAAATCATGCTGTAACATTAATCAATTTAATTTATTTCACATGCTAGGAAAGTATTAACAATTTAATTGTCATTTAGCTTAAAAGATTGTCCTGTTTGAAGTCGAAAGCCAGCAGCCTTTGGACACACACATCTTTTTTTGTACAAGTAGAAGAGAAACATAAAGGAACATAAGCCAGTGATGTGCAAAATTGAAACGGGTCAGTATTTTAAATTCTTTGCACAGATACTTACATCATGTCTAAATGAGTAAACCAATGTCCAAAAACCTTTTAGGGTATTTTTAACCCTGATTATTTTACCTTCGTGCTAGCCCAAAGTGGTACAAAGAGATCAGATCGATAGCAGCAGTGAGGGGAAGCCAGGGGAGGGATGTGGGGGTAACCCAGCACCAGGGCACGGTGCTGTCCTGAGAGAAAACCCGTCCTCTCTGTCCCTCAGGCAGCGCCGTGCAGGAGGGGCTGCCCTGGTGAGTCCCGGACTTTCATTTTTTTAGGAACTAAATCTACTGCTCGGTTGCTGCCCTCTCATGTCCTATGCAGCAGTTCGTTTTTCTCTCCCCCCTCATCCTTTTTTTATTTGCCTGTACCAATTTCTGAGGGGAGCCAGAGAGAGCAAGGCAGAAGAACATGTTAGTCCACAGCTGCCTATCACTGGAGGACAGTGGTTTTGATTAAAGGGGAGCTCCCTCCTGGATTTCACACATCACATCAATCACATTGATCAGCCCCCAGAAAGGCAACATATTGTCTGGGAATAAGCCAAGGAGGGATATCAATTTCACAATAACACTTATGTCTTTCAGCCAAGAACTGGTTTATTTTTGGCTACTGAAGGCTGAGACTCACTTTGGAGCTCCATTTATGTCCAAAGATTTTCACTGCTCACTTGTTATTTCACTAATAAGTTATTACTAACTTTTGACTGAAATTTGAAGTTCCTATATGTGATTTCCACACAGAAAAATCAGCTTCTGCTTGCTGTCCGTGTACTGTGGTGGTGTTATTCATTTCTTTCACTGCTACTCAAAAATGTAGAATCTTTAGGAGTGCTCCCATTTTCTATGCATTTTCCTATAATCTTCAAGAAAATGTTCAAATTCTTGCAAAAATAAATTGCTCTGCAATATTCTTTCATCTACAAGATTTGGTAAAATATGTCTATTGTTTTGATACACTATTTATTAATTCTATTTGCATAAGAATTCTATGAAAAGTATCCTATATTGCAGTAGTGGCATCTACACTTCCTGGTCCCAAATATTCCAGGTTTATGGATATGTTGCTTTTTCTGATAGAGTTTTGATTGATTATCTCTGCCTGTCACTTTAAAGAAATCATTCTTACATATTGTTTTATATCACACTCCCAAGGAGGTTTCATCTAGTTTGTTGACATAATGAATCCTACACCCCATGATTAATTACTTGTATTATATTATTATACCAACCTACATTTACCCTGGCTACTTTCTCATAATTGCTGCTCTGTAAATGTATTTGAGAGTGCCTCTGTGTGTGAGAGAGAGAGAACTGGGGCTCAGTAAAGCTGCAAACTGCTGTAGTGAATGAGTGTAGGAATTAACAAAATGACCCCCTTCTTCATTAAAAATAAGGACTAGAAATAGAAAGAAAATTGTCAGTATGGCATTCCTCTCACATAAATTCCAGATGAGTTCACCAGTTTTCTAAAATAACATGTATCTCATAAAATATCTTTTAAGGCTAGTTATAATTTCATACTCAAATTGTTATTCTCCCCTCACTATCACTACTTACTGAATTATTTAGCTAATGACAGGGTGACCACAACGATCTTTTAAAAAGAAGGTACAGCCTGGCTGCCCCTTTGCTATGCTAAAAAAACCAATGTTTTTAAAAGAGCTGTTTTAACATGTGCAGTGATGCAAACCCTAACAGCTCCACAGCAGTCCACAGATTTGCGCCTTCCTTTCATGCTTTGTGAAAGAGTCAGAGAGAGATTATGTCTGTCGATTAATAGAGTCATTTAGCTAATTTTATTTTTCAGTAAGGTGGTGAAAGAGACACTATGCTGTTAGTTAAAACACATTCTGGAATTCCACAAAATATTCTGCTATGTTTCTTACAGCCACTTCTACATAATCCAATCTCAATATATTATTTTCATAATCTCTCTAAAGACATGATACAGAAAATTAAGATACATGCACATTTTAATTATGCTTTGTAGCAAAGGAACTCAGATTACCTTCTCGAGGTTTTCCATAGTAAAGACACAAAATTTAACTTAAATGCTGTCATTAAAAAATATCATCAGAACAGTATTTTTTCTTTAGAGTAATCAGGAGGATATAACCCTGTTTCCAACTGTTTGAGCTGACTACCAGCTATGAAGAGATGTTATTGTCTTGTATACTTGAAATTGGTATAGCTATACATGTTTTTTCTCTGTCAGTACTACCATACCACAGACATGATGAGAGGCATTGCTTGTGGCAATCCCAATTCTGAGTTGTTTAAAATGGGTCCTAAACTATCAAAGATGTTGGTCAACTATCCTGTGCTGTTATCCTTAATTACCTGTAGGTCTTTCAGGAAGATTTGTCTTTTTCTTTTTATCTCTAAGCACACCAAATAGACTGTATAATCTTGATGCTTGCGTTATCAAATTACTTAATGTTTATTGAGCTTTGAGACAAGGTCTTTTCCATATTAGAATTTTAGTAGTATGTTTTTTACAAAATGGGACACAATTGCAGGCACACATCCTCTCATTATTCTTATTACTTCTCTTAAGCAACTTGGAAGATTGCACTTGCATTAGCTTTGAGAGTAAAATCCGTGACACTTTCTTGCTAAATTTCAAGCTTTTAAAATTTAACTTTTCTTCCTCAGCACCCCATATCAATGTTTTTTGTGTGATTGGCATTATCTTTAAAAAAATTCTTTTGTCCTTTGAGGTTAGGTATTTATTTTAACATTATTAAGTATACTAGTGAATACTTCTGCAGAGTGTTACTAAGGTATAAATAAAATGGTTACAGTAAAAAATTATAAGTGGTTTAGATAAAAAAATATTAATTAACTACATCTGCAGAACTAAAATGTACCTATACTGCATATGGTAAACTCCCAATATCTTTCCCCCCCCAAAAAAATCTATTTCATATAAATAATTTTAAACAACAAACTATATCATATCAAAACAAAACAAAACAAAAAAAAAGAAGGAAAAAAAACTCCATTTCTGTGGTCTCAGAAAATGTGAAGTAAAGCTATTATTTGCTTAAATGAGTTTCAGAGCCTTCAATAATTTATCATCAATTTCCCCGAGTTCCTTGACTTTCTTCATCTTGATCTCCCCTGTTATATATATCCACCATTTCAATATGTAGCCAATATTATCATACTCCGAACCAAGTCAGCAGTTTTGACGTCTTCATTTCAATGTCCTTTTCTGTACCTTCAGCAATGTTAATGTTACAAATTACGGGAGTGTGTATTAATAGCCATACCCAAGAAGCAGAAAGAAAAGTGCATTTTTTTAGACTAAGTACTAACTTGGGATTTCCCGGGCCCATTGCGGAGCCGGCGGAGCCCCGGCTCCTCCGTTGTGATGATAATGGATTCCGTGTTGTTGGCTCAAAGGTCGACGGGTCACCGTAAGCTCCTTAATGGACTGTGAAATAACTTTAACTGCATTAACCTCTCCGGATCACATGGGTGGCACCAACATCCACTCCTGAAATTCTCATTCGCTTATAGAGACAATACCATTAGATTATTATATTTTCCTTTTGGAATAGGAATAGGCTCAAAGCAATTATGCAGCTAAGCGTTTCCATTAAGCGAATAGGGCCTTAAAGAAGATTAACTGGAGCTTCTCTGGCATTCAGCGTAAAGGTGGAATAAGTGTAAAGATTTCAACAGAATTCAGATCTGCTAAAACCCCGATCTGTGATATCATGGTGATCTAAAGTATGAAGTCATTAGCTGAAACAGCAGTGCTGTAGCTGTGCTTGTGAAGGCAGGTGCTGTTGGGTGGCTGCCCAAACTGAGCCCCTGACTTTACCCTGCATTTTCTGAGTGTTTGATCCTAAGAAGGTTATGAAAAAATTGGCATGGAAAAGAGCAGGAGGAAGACTGTCATCCCACAACAACCAACAAATTATTTTAACCTCTTATCTAGATCCCATGCTTTCTGGGATTCAAAAATGACACCTGCAAGCAAATGCAACACCCATCTTCAGCCCCACTGCAGCCACCATTACTGCTGGAGCTGATACGAGCTGTGGATGCTCAAACCTAACAGGCCCTGGGCTGGTTTAGGAGTCACTGGAAAATCTGTGCAGAGCCTTGACTCCAGAACTCCCCATTTGGTTGTGTGGATTGCTAGTCTTCAGGCTGAGAAAACCATGGCTCAATTCTTTACAGCCCTATTCAGAGACTAAGCTACGCTTAAACTCCAAGCAATTAAACCTGAGTGCGTGTAAAGAGCTAGGGGCTTACTTAAGGGATGTGCTGAGGTGGGGTCTTTCATCCCCCAAATTACCCACAAAATAGATCTGCCGGTGGTAATGTCAGACTTTTCTTTTGCCAACTACAATAAAAAGCATGTAGGAACAACACCGTGAGCACAACCTCCAGGCCATAACAGTTACAGGCATCATTGTAACAGTTTGTTTGTTTTGTTTTACATAAAAATGTACTTAAGTGCCCAAGCCAAATTCTAGACATTTTAACACATTAAAAAAAAAACAAATACAGCATCATCTCTTCAACCACACAGCAGAAATCCAGAAATCCACCCAAAACAATTATGGAAAGTATTATTCTTTAAATATGATAAGGATGTGCATGATTTTGTTTTAAAAAAAAACAGACTTGGAAAAGTTTAAAAACTTTAGATAGTGTAAGATCTTATTGTCAGACTATTTGCTCTTACAGTTGATTTTGCAGAGAAAATGGAACTTTGGTTAAACTTCAATACTTTTTATAAAGATGTGAGGAAACATTGCAATTCTTCAAAACTGAAATTAATCCTTATACATTTTCCTTCACTACCAGGAAGTTATTGATTATATAGCTTAAAGATCTATTTCAGCATTGAGATATGAAAAAGTTTTTTTGTTTCAGGTTTAAATATTTTTTTCTTTCAATTGTATTTTCCTTGAAATGTAATTTATTTTCTGTGGAAAACCAAAACTATCCATTTCTCCAATCAGCAGTTTCGGTTATCAGTAAAGATAATTTTCTGATTTTTGTAGGCTTCATATTTTGTTTTTCTTGTTCAAGCTTCATACTAATAATGACAAAACAGAGATTATGTATTTAAAATTTTATTTAGAATTGGTCTTTTGTCTCGGCAGTTCCCAGTATGTTTAGATTAAGTGCCATGTCAATTCACTACAATGGAACCATGGGAAGGGCCAGATGATCCGTCAGAGGTAATGCCTATGGAAAAGAGGGCCTCTCATTTTAACTCTCCTGGGAACTGAGTTTTGGTCTTCCCCAGTTCTGTGAGCCAAGAGTTGATCCCCAAGTAACTTTGGCTTTAGCAAGCCATAGATATGGACATATCTATTGCTCTGCCCTCTCTGTTTCTCTCCCATTTCTCAGGACCACAGCACACTGACTATTTTCCTGCTACCCCAGCAGCCCCCTGTGACCAGGCAGCTGCCAGCAGACTTGTCAGCTCATACATGCTATGTGTGAAACTCAATATTTTTTTGCACCTCTAACATACCTGCTGTTCTTTCTTTCTCCCCTCATGGGTACAAATCACACCACTCTCATTTAATTCAACTGACATTTTAACCAATATTAAGGTTTTCTTTGCCTTTTTTTCATTTTTACTTTGAGAGAAGGTGAATGTTTTTGTCATTTGTCATGCCGAGATAGAGATGTCAACCAAAATCTAAGGCATATTTCCACATCTTTGGCAGATGCAGAGTGTAGACTGATTTTCTGGATGGGGTCTTATTCTGAGCACCTGCAAGTCTCATGGAAGTTGAAGAAAACAACTTAGGGACAGGTCTAGAGAGAGGAAGCTGGGAGATTGTTGTACTTAATTTACCCCGACACCTTTTGCCCACAGCAAGCTTAAAGCAATGACATTTAATAATAACCTGAAAGCTTGGACCTGTCAAGAAATTGCAGTAGCCCAGTATGCTGCATTTTGGTCTCACCACTTACAAAACATGGTACAAGTGCAACAGTAATATGTCCTCAGAAGTATTTTATGATTTTGTACTTTTAGGGGAATTGGATCATTCCTGGTTTAAATAATATTAACAAACAAACAAACAAACAAAAAACCACAAACCACCATAAAAACCCCACTGTGAACTGGATTGGGAAAGTTTGCTTATTTATAAAGCCATTAATTTTTGCTGGGTCCCTGAAGTCCATTTACCTTGAGTCCTGAAGGATGTAACACCAGCATGAGAAAATGACTGTGAATATGTTGGGATGGGGACAGAGGAGAAGCATCTTGCTTCCAAAACCAATACTCCAGCAACAACAGCCTAAAACTGGAGACAGCTGTAGTTACTTCTATTTGTTATTAAAACTCAAGTGATTTGGTTGATTATAGCTAACACTTAAAAGAGAGATTTCAGAAAAAGAAGCAAATCCTGACAAGTGCACACCCTCCATTGCTCATAATAAACCATGGGCACTATCAAGACTAAACAAATTATCATCTCGTTTGTAATGGTCCCCAAAAAGCACAAGAGAGAGATGGAGGACAAATTTTAATGTAATGTTCTGTACGAAGTCCTTTGCCTGAGAGAAATTCCATGTGTGGTGAAGCTCAGGACCAAAAGCTGCAAGACATCTCAGATCTACCAAGGAGTGTCATATAATATTGACCTCCATAAGATTTTTTTCTAGTAACAGCTGGGGAATTTGGACAGCAAAGGCGGATACTCTCTATTCTTTGTTCATAGGAAATATTGCTATCAGGAGAATCTCTCTGAGGAGTAGGGTTATTGGCTAGAAATACTGTTAGAAACATAGATTTTATGAACAAATACAGAATACATCTTGGTTAGGCATTTTTAAGTAAGGTCTGAAGCAAGAACCATATTTCAGAATTTTTTTGAGAGCACACCAGTAGCAAACCTACACCATTATGTTCATTTTGTGAACACATTTAAGTGAAAGATGCCCAGCAAAAGTCCTTATTCAGCAGGCACTACTCACAAAGAATTCCTGTTGTCAGCAGATTCTCTTTGACCCAGAATAAAATCTTCAAAACATTGCTTGTGGCTTTCTTCCTTATGGCAAGAATGCTAAAGTTTCAGAAAAATCTTGGGATTCTAGAAATGCCAGTTGACATGCAAAAGAATAAGCACAAAGGAAAAAACAATATATCAGAAAATATATTATTCCATAGTACAATCTGATCTTTTCTGTATCCATTTGAATTAAAATAGTTGAAGGTTAATCAGTGCATTCTAAAAAGGTAAGGGCCAAATAGTATTATTAAATAGCAGTAAATATGTGTTAATGTGAAATAAAGGAGAACACAGTATTTAACAGTGACTTAGAAATCTTTTCCTCAGTAAGATAAGCTGCCACTTATTACAAAAAGAAATAGTTTCTTCAAAAGCAGTTTCAGTTGGACAGTTCTGTGAGGTGCTATTGGACTATAGAACAATTTGCTTTTCCAAAACTTGCTCAAATCTGACCTGTCTCTATTGGAAGAGAGTTACAAGCAAACTCTCTCGTAACAGAGACATATTTCAAACTAACAATGAAATGAGTTTGTGAATTCTGGCCCATATCTAGAAGGCAAATAACTACATCACAGAACCACCATGTTGTTACCACAACCACAAGTATTGAATGTTCACTTTCCCCAAAACAGGACTGAATAATTACACCATCCTCAGAGGTGTTTCCAGGTCATGTCAGACAGATATTTCTTTTGCAGTATTAGAAAACTAACACTTCTGTGTACCATTAAAGTAAAAGGAGCCTTAAACTCCTTTTACTGTCATGAAAAGGGATAAATAGTGGAAAATGACTAAATACTTTCTTGAAGTAAGGCCCATATACAGTTGTTTTGACTTTAGTGGAACATATCACAAAGAAAAGTCTGGTTTTACTAAAACACTTCACGTGTGAGATGTATCAATGCCACAGCTCCAGCATGAGTTGTCTATTGTGTATTACATTACAGAAATGGAACAAGAGAAGGACAAAAATGTCTATCATTTGCTGACCCTAAAATGTGGCAATTGACAAATATTCATAGTATCTATATCTTTCCTTCTTCATACCTGGCTTTGAAATATGAACTATAATAATATTCAAATATGTCATTATTTAACACTTGAACTAATCTTAGAATATCTACTTCAGGACAACTGCACCTGTAACTGTATTTTAAGTGGGAGAAAAAAGAGTTGAGAAAAGATTTTTCCTGACAGAAATCTAGCCAAAATTTGTCTTCTTTACACGTACTACAAGAAAAGCTTTTTATATCTGATGACTAGTTTAAGGTTTACCTTTGATTATTTGGCATATTGACTATATAATGGTGCAGGACTCATTTCTGGCAATTAATTTGATTGACCTGTTTATTGACCTTTCATACCCATGTATTTTGTACCACAATGATGGAAACAGAAAACTGAACAGAAACACTGCCTAAGTAATCAAACAAGCTTACCTGAATCATCTCTAAGGCAATGCCTGTTGGGCACCATAAATTCTGTCTCAGTGGCCACTAACAATATTTGTTTTTGTGGTTAGTTTTTTAAATGTTGGCTTCAGTACATAAGGCTGACATAAATTTGCATGTTAATACAAATTCTTCTTGCCTTCAAAACCCATTGTTTGATTCTCTTCTATCTTAACTCCTTGATGCAGTGATGGGTGTGTTTGTTCTTACAGACAGGTTCTATAAACTTATATATTCTGATCCTACATACCTACAGTAGTACAGTAAATATTCAAAGTTTTACACATCTGTCAGAGTAGGAATGGAAAACCAAAACCAACCAAAAAAAGTTAAACCCCATACACTTTTAGGGCTATGTTTTCTTCTTTTTTTTTTTTTCTTCCCTGGAAGAAAACATGCTTAGTTTGATACAGGCAGATCCATTTTAAATAGACACTAATGGTTTGTGTCCAATTTCCATTTTAGAATTTTTAGATGTATCTTAAGCCAGAGTGCTGATTAAAAAGTTACTATCTGTTTCCTCACCCAACAGAGTGCAGATTATTTCCTCACCAAAGAAGTTGCCCCTGGCTAAAGTGGCCAATCTGGATAGAATGCTGAGTGCAAAGGACATGCAAATCTGGACTGAGACTTTTCAGACCCCATCTCTTCTCAGCCTTCAACTGAAATCAGCTGTTTCATAATCTTAGTGTAAATCTTCCATATCTGTGTGAACTTTGGGCTATGTACCATGATAAAATACTTCATTAAAATTACACTTTTTGACATAATTTCTAGGATTATTGTTACACAAATACATGTATTTTATATGATTTTAAAATAATACATTGATTCCTTGGAAAAATTTTCTTACTGGCATACATAACCATGTCATGATGAAGTGATAAACTGGACAGTCTACCAGCTGTCAATGTGGTTGTGTTTTTTGTTTCATACATAGAAGAGAAATTTAGAGAAAATGTAAGAAAAGAAAGAAATTAAGAGAAATGTAGGCTGGCAAGAGGTTCCCTTGGATCTGAGAAATTCTGATTAGGTACAAAAACTTCACTGTCAAAGTCAAAAAAAGAGTGACAATATCACTTTAATTTTTTGGGAGCTACTGATTTTTGAGCTTTAGGAACACTTGCCAACCTTTATCAAGTGCAATTAATGTTCCTAGTCTGAAATCTTGTTGTTCATTCATCCCATATATTGCACGAATCATATTGAAAAATAGACTCTTAGAGCCCAAAAATTCTCAAAGAATGGAAACAAGGCTGGACAACGTTTGTTGTGTGTTTTGCCATAGGAGTGACTGAACCAAGTAGGACTCCTTGGGGTGGAAGGAAGGTTACTGAGGGAGTTACAATGGAGATCCTCAGACCCCTGGCTGTACTGGGCAAGTGTTTTACCAGGGATTTATGTCATACCTGAGTACTATGACACCATGTGAAGCAATCAGATACCTGGCTCAAAATAAATGAAGATTTTATATCAAATATACACATGGGCTGTGGAGCTGCTAATTTGACTCGCAAGAGACTAAATTATTTGGGAGAGTTTTTGCCATTTTTACCTAACAGCCCACAGTTCAGCTTTCAGAATGACTGATGCTGTCATTATTCCTGTTCATGTTCTGTCTCCTTTTCTGTTTCCAAAGGAGTAGGAGACTGTGTTTATGCTTGAGAAGAAGAGCTTTAATTTAAACTCACATCAGATAATCTCCACTGAATACCATGGTCCAGATCACAGTATCTGCTATTACTCTTGATGCTATTTTGGTTACAAAGGAAGTAGATGTGTGGTGAAAATGTTGAGATTTTTTTTTCATTCAATACTGGAATAGACATGACCAGAAAGAAGAGCATAATGAAGCAGTATAGAATCACAGAGCAGCATGGCAAGACAGGTCTTGACTGTGTCTGCTGGCCTCAAGGCTGGGATCCACTCTGAGGTGGGACCTCAAAAACTCATGGCTATCTAAAGGTCCTTCCCAGAAAAAGGGGAAGTTAGGCAAATGAACACTAATGTGCATAAGTGGATCAGAAATACTTCCCTGGGGCCAGTGAGAGGTGCTGTGTGAGGGTGGCCCCCCCACACCTCTGTCCAGGCCTCTGCAAATGCTGGCTGAGGTGTATGACTCTCACAAGGATATCACAGCACGGAAGACACTTGCTCAAAGCTGTCAATTCACAAGAAATCAGCCCAAATATGTGGATAGCTGATCCTGGCACTCAGTATCTCAATATCCTAGAAAAAAAATCCTCAAACTATTTAAACTATTTACAGCTTCCTCCCTCCCTCATCTCCTCCAGAAGTACAGCTTCAGCTGTATGAATCAGGGCAGCTCTGCCTTCTGAAACCAGAGTGGTAGAGATATGTGAAAGCTTAATTGGTGGTCTTTCTCCCTTGCCATGCTAATGGAAGAAGGTGAGTTTATCTTGGATTCACTATCTCGGGATAAACAGTTGACAAAATCCTAGCCAAGACAAGACAGATTGTTATTCTCAAATCAGTTAGAAATTGAGCTGAAAGGTAAGGCTTTCCCCAAGACTCCTGTGAGGAAAATATTATTGCACTAGTTTTGACAAGTAGGGAACTGAAATGAAATTATTTGACCATCAAATACACCTGAAGTACTATTTTTTTTCCCATTATTGTGGTCTGTACATATATTTCTCCAGTGCAAAGTGAGATTAAAAAGCTGCCAAATCAGAAGGTAGGGCCACCATCTCTAGTGGTATGAACTGATACATCTGCACGGAAGTAAATGTCAAACTGGAGCCTGTGGTGTTTTGCACTCATTTTGTATAGGTTGAATGACAGTATAAGGTGTGAGGCAGCAGAGGATCAGCACCAGATTCCTAAAGGAGCCCAAAAAATGGGATTTGGATCCACTTCAACAGTAAAACAGAGTCTGGGGAATTTCCTACGTCTTAGATGCAGAAATGTTGGTATCTGTTGGGACACTACAGTAATTAACTTTTAAGCTCTATTTTGGTTGCTAGGCTATGGCATTTTTCTCCCAGTGTGTATATCTTACACCCCTTCAGAGAATGAAAGTATATCCCAAATTGTATAAACACCTAAACAGATATGGGTGATTTACATATATAGATAGATTGTAAAAATACATTTCAGCAATCTAAAGCAGCGATCCTGTTGAAAGCATGGAGACAGCCACTGGATGCAGAGCAGTGCTTTACTGTCCCCAGTTAGCTTGTCATATGAATACCCTGCATTGTCCTAAAAAGACCTTTTTCTGCTGAGAATATACTTTGGTGTGAGCTCCACCACACAACTTTTTTCTATAATCAAGTTGTATCCTCTAAATACTTATCACCTCTGTAGAATATAAACAAAATAAAATGGAACACAATACCAGATCTCTTCCAGGCTCTTGTATCTCCTAGCTGTGACATCTGAGTGTATTCAGTATCAATTATGAAATTTAGATGAAAAGTCCTATGGTCAGCAAGGCCAAAGAGGATTCAATTATTGCTACAGCTGCATTAAAGGCCCACCCATAAATTACTTAAGTGGACTCTAACAATTATGAAAACTAATGAGAATAATCTTAAATGGGTAGGTACAATCTTATATCATTTTAACATTTTAATCATAAAAATAATATTAAAAAATCTTTTTACCACTGTAAAAGTTCTGGGTCCTCTGTTACCTTCAACTTTGTTGAATTTAATGGCATAGCTGAAAAGCTGGCAAAGTCGAAGTAAAGTTAAACAGATCTGTTGTTTGCCATGTCTTTTGTCTTAAAGTCACCGTACTTTGGATGACAGAGTAGGAAAGCACATTACTGCAATGGCAAGAATGATTATTAGCAGACAAGAACTCACCTTGGCACTCATGACTAGTCTTAGGTCTACTGGACAGTGAATGATCAGCTTTTCCTTTTTCACTGAAATTCTCCAAGCCTGCTGGACTCCTTGGCAGTACAAAACAAACAAGCAGCACTTCTGAAAAATAAAAAGATATATATATATATATATATATATATTACATTACTCTTTTAAAAAGACAACTGGGATGCATTAAGTATGAAAGAATCTGCCTCGGGAAATACACCACTTTGTGCTATGATAATCTTCCGACTGAGCTTCAAAAAGCTGAGCTAGATTCTAGGTATAGAAATATCTTTCAAAGTGTTCTCTGGAGCTTGGACTCAATTTAATGGTGAAATAAGATGTAAACCTGCACTTGAGGCAGAAAGAGTGAGCTCAGCACACACATTGCATGTATTGAATTTTACTGTATGGTCAACAACTGTCAAATTCAAGACTTTGAATTCAGATTTTATGTGCTGGATTATATGCCTTATTTTGGCAATCAAGCTCAGATATTTGGACAAAAATAGAATTATAACTTAGCTCCAGGACTCAGGCTTGTTTTTAAATAGAGAAGAAAGGGGGATGTTTTAATACATAGAGCTACAGCCAAGTTTATGGCCAAACTCCCACTGAACTAACTGAATGCAGGATCAAGGCCATCATTTACATAAGCAACAAAATGTAAAAACCTTATTTGTGTCAGTGACAGTACAGCACCCAAATGGAGCTTTTCCAAAATTGCGTTAGTGAACTGTTATTTTCTTCTCTTGGTATATGTGAATATGGATATCAAGCTGGCAGTAATGAGGAACAAGTTTATGCAAGACTGTTTTCTTTCCATTTGGTTCCTTCTATATTTTGGCAATTAACCTGGTGAAGCAGTGTTGAGAGTTACCTCCAGCAGCACTTTAAGAGGTGAAGTGAGACGATGGCTGTCTCTGTAAAACACATAGAGAAGATGGTCCTATGTCTTCTGTCCACAGATATAAATAAGTAAAAGTCATCTCAGATCTGTTGTATTTGAAAATGGTGAGTGAAAGCGATGTAAATTTCCTTGTCACCCTCACTCAAGGATGTATTTTTTGGATGAGAATCTTTCAGTATATTATGTAATAAAACACCATCCTCTGTGATTGGCAGCAACATTTTGTAGTTTACCTCAGGAGAGGAAGACAGAGGCTTCAAATCCACCCCTTTTGTCTTTTGTCATCACCAACTGGGTTGGTGCTGCCTGTACAACAATGCCAAGAGATGACTGGTGGACAATAGCCTTGCCCTACTACACTTCATACTAAGGAAGATTTCCCAGCACTAAGGATGAAAACTGAATAGGACTATTGGGTTTTAAGCAAACAACTCAGGCCAAGAGGGTAGCTGGTCCCTATGAGGGAATACCAGGCTTAGAAAACGTGATGTAGACTTAGTAGCTTATTAACATAAATACTGTTTCCCTTCCACTCCAGAGTTTGCACAAACAGTTTGCCTTTGTTTAACCTGTTGCAGAATCCATATTCTTAGCCTGTGTGGGTCTATGTGCACAGGTAACGTCACCCAAAAGTATGGGAACCCCTTCCTTCTCTGGTTTATAGATTCATAATTTAAAAGCATTTCCGTTTTCTTTTTTTAACTGGAAAGTTAGGCTGGTATTCCCTTAAGGTTTCTAACCATATATTGATGACGGAATAAAAGTTCATCTGTAAATTGTTAACTAAAAGATTATTATTGCTTTTGAAACCAATATCAGAGTCTCACACATATGTGTCAGATTCCTTCCCTCTCTCTAAGAAGTGAACTGGACATAACTCACATCTGGAAATTCATTTCTGGTTTTACAAACCTGAGACAAATTCACTACCTCTGCCCTTTCTAAAATGGTAACATACAGATCTTGGAGCAGATCCAAAACACAGGTAAATCAGTAGAAAAATGTCTATTGACTTTTAGTGTAATTTTAGATCAGGCCAAAGGCAAATATGGGTGTGTCCAGTGATCTCCCTCATAACATTGATGAAGAAAGACAACATGAATATATCTTATTGCAAAACGGATTGCTAAAGCCTAAATTGCAGCACACATTGCTTTACTTAAAACTTGTTCAATTTTACTTCTTAGGCCCTGTGAAGGGGGAGTTAGGATACCTTTTGAACACCAGCATATTTAAGGCTGTGTTTGCCTGTGAAGAGTGGTATTCAGAAGCAATGCTCTATAGAAGGATATTTCTCATCCATTGCTGCTTTTGCTAGCCTTAAATCTTTTAAAGCTCGTGCTTCAGGGTTCCAGCCTGTCTTGAGCAATTAGAAATCAAGTTGGCCCTTAGTCAAAGGCAGCAAACAGGACCACTTCACACCTTCATATTTTTCCTCTCCGCTGGCCACTGTCACGGACTCAGCAGTAGACCACACACACCTGAGGCCTGAGCCAGCAGGACAGGTCCTATGTGTCTGCTTAATAATCCTTTTTTTGTTCCATTACCATGTAAACTGTATTTTCTTATTGCTGATATTTTCACGGCAGCAGCTGCTACTGCTACTGAAATCAGGCATCTCATTTCCAATGGTATTCTGGGGCTGGAGAGAAAAAAAAATAGCTGAGGAAAGTGACTCTCCTCCTGGCTATGTGGAAAGGAGAACTGGGTGATGCTTTGCATCATCTTAAAAAAAGAAGCAGGGAGGGACTTCTGCCTGGAATGTATGTTGCCAGCACCAGTTGGCCCCCTTAGGCAGAATTAGATAAGATGCAGCTGTAGCTGTCTCAGCTGCATAGCTCCCTTTTGGCATTAAATGCATGGGCAGCCAGCACAGTAAACTTACCAGGCTGGAAGGTGGATGGAATGAAGGTAAAAAATAAGGAGGAAAGACTAAATAAAAGCACTGATCAGTGGCAAAGCATTACAATCACATTACACACTCCATAACAGGGGATCAAAGAGTTACATATTACATTGTTCTGTTCCCAAGGAGTTTTTCTGTACAAGGAAATGTCTGTCTTCTCCCTGTCTTCTCTTTCAACCCTGTCCAGCTTTATGAACACTCTATTATTATTTTTTTCTCTACTAAAAAAAAAGTTTACATGCTGCAGAAAAGAAAGTGTGGACCTTTGTTATTAATGTCGTAGAAATACAAATATGTCCACCTAAGAAAGGAGTCTTCATTAACTCCCACAGCCCAGAAAATTAAGGCACGGCTCATCAGGATCTGTGCTTGCTGTTGGCTAAATTGCAAGGGACTAGTTGAGTTGCTGGGGTTCATAATGCTGATAGAGCGGTTTCCACGTGAGTGAAGGATAAACAGCGATTAATTTCAACCAATAAATAATGGTTTGAGGCCCACATTGAAAGAGGAACAATTACTTTTCCATTTTTCCTGCCAAATGAGCTGATAAGAGAAAACAGGGGAGTTGGCCACGTAAATCAGTCTTAATTTTATCTTCCCCATTAAAAAGCAGCCATTAAGACCATCTTCGGCTCATTTCATCCTCTTCTTGTTTCACTTTTTCAATTTGCACAAAAGGGGGGAGTTTGCTCGTCATAAAATTTCACTTTGGCCAACCTATCATTTGCATCTGAGCCAATAAATAGCAATTAGCATAAACATTTAAATCAGGAACTGGAACAAATTCTTGTTCCCCCAGCAAGCTGTTAAATTACTATATTTCACTATATATAAGAAGCTTTAGAAACAAGATCTGCTGGGCACAATTATCCCTTTCAAACAAGACATGCTTGAAATAAAAAAAAAAAGAGAACTAGCTTGCTTGGCAACCTTCTTGCTCGTGGTCAATGAGCTTAATCAATGCAGAGAGAAGGTGTTCTATAAATGATGTTCAACAAAGCCTTATTTCAAGCTTTCTATCCAAAGGGATTTATTTGATCTTTATCCAAAATACATTCCCCAGGAATTAATTTAATTTGCACTGATGTTACATCATCAAACTTAATTTTTTCTTGTCCATTTTTCCCACTACGCTAAAATGTGCCTATCTTTACATCCTGGTGAGCCTGAGCTTTGCAAGCTTTGCTTTCTTGCAGCATGTTAATTATATCAACACACATCCAGTGAGCATGACTCTGACTGCTTATGATGTGGTAAATCAGCAATAACTCTGTAAAAATGCCAAAATCACTCCAGTGGGTGCAAACCATTCAAAGTAACCTAAGCAGACTCAAGCAGACTCCTTTTATTTTTGATACATTCTTTTTCACTTGCAAGAATATTTCTACTCTTATGCAATATTTTGCATCGTCATCAATTACAACAAAAAGTAATTGGAATAATTTCCATTTTGTGGGGAACCTACAGCACAGACATGAAACGACTTGGAAAGGTCATACAGGAATTCTGTAATGCAGCCACAGTTGGTACTTGGGCCTCAGATATACACCTTGTTCTAGGTTTAACCCTTTCCAAGGTATGTGCTGAGAAGACTGATGACAGATATAAATCAATTCTCCCTTAGGGCTAAATGAGCTTCTACTGGACATGACCCATAGACATTGCTATCTAAACTGGAGGTGTTTTGGGGAAAGATGACACAGCAGCAACCTCTTCATTCAGAACTGTACAGGTAGAGTAACATCTCCAAGCAATTCAGTGTGATTCTCTAAAATGCACTAATTTTATTGAATATAAGCTACTGATGAAGATGGCTTCAGCTGTGGGTTGGGGTTTTTTTTTTTAGATTGTAGTGTTGGTTGGGAGCCAATGCAGTCAAAAAAAAAAAAAAAAAAAGGGGTAAAAATCAATAAAAAAGGAGCAGCAAAGCAGAGATTTTTCTCAGGTGGCCAAGAATTTTGAAGTGCTGGCTGGGGACAAATGTTGAATCTCCACCAGTGTGCTGTTGCAGTCACTGTCTGTCCTTTACCTTTTATCAAAAGCTCTTCAATCTTAAAGAAAAACTGCATCAAAACATCTGTGGGACAATGTAGCATGAGGTATTTTTTTCTGTTAAGTTTTCAAAAAAACAACAAAAATAGTAATTAAAATATGTTATTATACTACATGTACTTTCCATGTCATTACACAGAGGTAGGGAAAATCCCCCAGGACTTGGCTCGTGCTTTATCCCATCAAATGCCAATCCTTGCTCTTGGGCCTAGTGTATGTACAGCCCAACTCACATTCAGATAAAAAACAGGATTCCATCTTTTACCCACAGTGAAATTTTGATTGTTTTGTACTGATTACCTTGTTGGAGGTTTGTAGTAAAATAGGTTGAATTCTTTCCGTGTACGTTTTCCTTGGTACTAACAAGTAAAATGTTTATATTTCAACAGCATATTCCACGCAAGGATATGGGTAGTAAGTATTATCAACCCCTCTTTATGAAAATAAAAACTGAGAGCTCATTTACTAATAGAAGTGCATTATTTAAATTGAGAGAGTTAATTAAACCAGTTTAGTAAAACTAATACAAAAATCACTTCAGAATCTTACAATGGTTTGGAAGAGGTTACATTGTCATAAAAGTCACTTGAAAAATAATATACTAACACCCATGTGCTGCATTATACCAGGCGGATTAAATTATTTTTAAAGTAGAGATGACACCATTTCTTGGTGTAAACAGGATGTGTAAATCATGATAAGTTCAGTGATTTGATGTAAGGCCACAGAGTAGCAGATTTGTATCCAAGACTTGCATTTACAAGGTTTGTTAATATGATAATTTTTTACCTTATGGAGCAGTTTATGAATAGATACATGGTATTACCCCGGAACTTTTCTCTTTCCATTTCCATAAAACAGTTATTATGACCACCTCTTAGTAATGTATTTATTTTGGCAGAATAATAAGCATAGATGAAAAGAAATATTAAAGTATTCCTAACTTATTAATAATAAACATTAGCTTTATTTTATTTAGAATTTACCAAATAATCTGAGCTTTAGTTATAAAATTCAGAAGTGCAGTTTTGCAAATTCATGGGTTGATATTTTTTAAAGTAAGTAGATTCAATTCTGCACACTTTTTGAGCTCCAGAACACCTTTGAAGAACACTGCTTCTGTTTGTCCACCTGAAAAGTGGATATATGTATTTAGGAATTTCAGTTTTTTTGTCCTTAGAAGACCCTTCCTGTACCAAGGAAAAGTCTTGATGATGACAATACCTCGATTTAAGACAACCTTCAGTATATAATTCTGTACATTTTATAATTATGCTGAATGATTAACAGCTATTTCCTTGGCAGCTTATTGAAGAATTTCTAGGAGTTCCCTTTTCCATGTGAAGCTGAATAAATTTAAGTGGGAGTATAATGCAAAAGTGGAAGTTTCACATATACTCAATCGAAGAGAAGCAAATAAGAAAGTGGAGTAGACAATAAAGGACATTAGTAGCCTAAAGTGAAAATTTAAAAAGAAGAATGAAATAAGGAGGAAATAATCTACCAATATATCCAGTATGTTAATCAGTTCTGTAATGCTACAGTAATTGTAATATTGTGATTTTACATGCCAGCAAACTCAAAAGCACAGATGTCAGAAATGGGAGCAGTACTGGGACTTGAGAGACAATGTGAGAAGTCTGAGACATTGTTCAGAATTTTGCTTTATGTTTAACAAGATTCAGGCGTGTGAAATTAAGAGGGCAAGTAATATATACTAACAACATTTAGCAAAAGTTGCAATGGATATTTTTTAATAGTGAATATATGAGCATCGCCATGAAACCAACTCAGAAGAATTGTCATCTAGTTTTATGGAACTGTTTTAGCTCTTCAGAAGCTTTCACAAAACACAGACTGACAAGGCACCTATCAAAGTCACAGATTCACTATCAGCTTCAAGGTGTCTGAATTACAATTCAACCACTAGTCGTGAAATTGACATTTTATTTAAGATCTATAAATTGTGTTTATTATGTTAACTTATTTATAATTGCACAATACAGAGACTATTAATTTGATGAAACAACTTAAGCTTCAGTCGCAGTTTTCTTAAAAAATATTGACAGATAATAATCTATTTCCCCCTCTATATTTATTAATCTTTCACATGGAAATTAAATGCAAAATACACAAAAAATGCTAAAGTATTGGAAAAATAATATCTCAATGATCCCAAGGAGCTGGCCTTTCTTTTATTTGAATTAAATTTGTACTGCAAAGAAACCACACTTTTTTGGTGATCAAGTGGGGAAAAGCTAAAATTAAAATTCTTCACTCATTTCTCCCAGCCTGAGATATTACGGATATTATGTAGGACAAGGTGAGATTTTGGAGAACTAAAGATAAACTTGATGTGGTGAGTTTTCCAATTGTTCTCAAAACCTATCCTAGTGCATGACAAACCCATATTTCATCACCAAAGCAAAAAAATTACTGGCACAATGTAGGGAACATTCAGAGTATGATTATCAGATATGAAAACTTTGGTGATGAATTGCACCCTTCAAAATATAGAGATTTTAAACAAAACTGTTAGTCCAATACAGACAACTACAAAAATAAATAAAATCTTCCTAAGTCCTGTTGCTTTTCTGCAGTGGAGAATTCTTGGAACAGTGGAAATGAAAATGGAAGCCACAGGCCTGGAATATGTGTTGCTGTTTCCTGCCAGGCTGTGGATGCACGGTGGCAGCCAGACGTATGTCTTTCCCTCTCCTGCAGATGCTCCTGTCATTCTGGGTCAGAGGCAAGCAGACTGTACTGGCATGACAGACAAAAGAGGTTTAAAGGAGCCTTGCATTGGGAGGTTTAGCTTTTTTAATTTGGGAACTGAAGTAGGCTGTTGCCCACTGTGCTATCTGAGTCTGCACAGCATTTTGCTGAAACCCAAATATTCGCGTGGAATAGCAGAATGGTGGGCAAAGTCTTGTCCTGGCATGGCAGTTGGACACACTGTTTCTTTTATCTGACATTTAATTTAATTGCTTTTTTGGGTGTCTCTAATACCTTTTTATAAAAATACTTCCAAATTAAATGTTTCAGAAAAAAAAAAACAATGTGTTCTCCCAAAGATGAAAACAAAATATTACATTTTTTTTTTTACTTTTTTTGCTTTGCTTTTTGTTTATTTTCCCAGCTGTAACAATTTAAGGAATTTTACATGGATTTTAAATTATTTAACTAAGAAGTTTTTGAAATTGTTTAGATGATTGAATATTGAATTTAAGGGTTTTATGCTGTCATGAAAAAACACTAATTTTTTATGGGGGTGTGGGGGGGTGTGTGCATATACAGACTATGAAGTGGCATGGAGGAAATACCAAGGACTACCATGTAAACAAACCCTTATGTGTATAGGTGTGTCCATACAGAAAGAGACTGACACATCTTTGTGCACATTATTCAGAATTCAGGTGAGTATGAGTACTATAATGCAAAGGTAGTGTAATACCTTTGTATTGTGCAGCTTTATGGGTAAGAGGAAGTCAAGGCAAGGTACTTATTGAGTCTTGTGTATCACCTGAGAACGTGATGATAAAAAGCAAAAACATCCCTGAAAAAAAAAAAGGTGCTGTTATTTCAGTTGGTAAAAATTAAAATTTTGACCTGAATTTGTCCTTTTATAAATTTCTGCTGGCTGTGGAAAAATATAAGGTTCTTCATAAGGGAAATGGGTAAGACAGGCTCCAAACATTTATATCTGAAGAATATCAGAAAGTGGTTGTACTCATTTTAAAGGAAGGGGAGAACTGCAGGACTTAGATCTAAATTTCAATTACCATGATGTTTGAATCTTCAAACTAAGATTTTGGGTTAACTCTCCTCTGTTTTTCTTCAATGCACAGAGGAAAAGAGTTAAATTCTTTCACTATGTCTGGAGACAGCAGTGGGGTTTTGTGTAGGTAAGAACAAATATTGGCTTCACAATTAAATCATAAAAGGATGCTGACATATTTAATAAAAAGAGCGGTTGAGTCAGTGGTTAAAACCCCCATATCTTCATTGCCACATCAAATGTAAGAAAATCCTCTGAAGCTGAGGCAGGTAGATCATAGCTTGTAGGAGTTAAAGACAGGCAGTCCAGACAGAGACACTTACTCTTTGATACATCTCTTAGTAATCCCTAAATTTTCTATCTTTTTTTCAAAGGCATTTGGAAATTTTGGAATTTCTTACAACTTGATGGAAAACTAATTAGAGGGTTTTGAATCTAATAGGAATTTTTAAAATTATTTTCAAGAACAAATTTCCTTGGAAATGTAAGATAATGCCTCATCTGCACAATTGAATATGAGAGTTAAAGTGTTTTCACACAAATGTAAAAGGAATTAAATTTTTCCCTTCTTTTTTGCTGTAAGTACTTGATGCCACAGCATGTCATGGACAGACATTTTCATGTGTTATATCTGTTTGTGAGTTTTCATTCATCAAAGTATTGTCTAAATTCACGGCATTAACCTATTATTCAGCTCATCCTCTATTCTGTACAGAAACAATAAGGGGAAAATTTTGGTCATTCAACCTAGTCCTTCCTAACAAAGACAAAAATGGCTTTTGCTAGAGAACTGTCACAAATACAGCATGAAAGCAAGTTCAGAAATTATTCAGAAGTGGCCTGGACCTGACAGGAGACCTAGTCTTTGCATAAGCAGGAACTGATCTAGGACCAACTGGAACAATTAGAGGAGTGACACAAAAAATGAGAGGAACAGCATTCACACAGTGTTTGGCACACTTAAATGAGGTATGAGTTCCTCCTTTACAGGAGGAGAGCGTACTGATTAATTTTTATTGGCCATTCTATTCAGGATGGAAAAGATGTACTTAAACCTCTCTACTGGAGCTGGGGCAGCTGACTTGCACAAGAGGAAAAGACACTGTGAGCAGCATGAGTACGATTTAACTGATTGATTATCAATTAAGGCACTCTTCTGAGTATGAAAAGTCCCAGATCTGCCAAGTTGGCTGGAGAGGTCAAATATCAGCATGAACCCTCCTTGTATCTTAAGGAAGTAGTGTTTTTTTTAATTAACATATGTGCTAACTTGCTAATATAGAACAAAATGAAATCATAGTGTATTTTTTCTTGTATTTAATAGAAGTGAAAACACCCTTGTTTGTTTGTTTGTTTGTTTGTTTATTTTTGGGAAAGGAGGAAATGGAGAAGCAGACTTGTTACAATCCATACACACTGTTGAGAAAAAACAAATATTCAGGGAAGCCAGAGCAAATATAGTTGTTAAAGGAAAAAAAAAAAAGCAGCATCAGTAAAAATGACCAGACATAATTCCATCCACTCCAGAAATCAGACCTTTGTGTCAATTATAATACATTTGTATCTTGGTTAAAATTTTACTTGAGGGATTTTAATGCCATTTTCCTAAATTAAGGTCAAATTTGTGATGGATACATTTTTACACGGGCACTATACTATGACCATGCAGTGACCTCTGGCTGTATACAGAACTTCCATTGACTCTAGAGGGAGTTCAACAGTATGTGTCAATCAAGGACTATATGTTCAGAATCATCTACAGTCATAAAAAACATTTTCTGTTTCTCCCCATTCGGGTTTCTTTGTACAATGGAATGATTTTGTGGTGGCATTTTGATATAAATGTCAGCACAAAATATTTGTTTGGAGGAAATAATTTCAGGTTCTCATTCTGAAACCTGTATTTCTTTGTATCCTATGTCAGCTTTCTAAATAAATAAAAAATTAAAAATGTAAAAAAAAAA